>JAUTBT010040845.1:0-17253 GCA_032361225.1 Lepetodrilus schrolli | reverse complement strand
TTCCTCCTGCCCTAAACTGACAAGCCGTGATATAAGTGAAAGAATCTTGAAAGCGACTTAAAACCCCAATAAAAAAAATCTCTAAAAAAACCTGATACTCTCATCTGTTAATGATGTACACAACAACTGTTTGTATGAGAAAGATCCACAATTATGGTACTGTACATTAATTCCAAATCATCTCTGTATTGAAAACCATTAAATATTTTATCTAGAGAAGAAATAGGGCCCCAGATAGTGTTCAAAGTCGAACCTTGGTGTATGTTGTCTGACAAGCTACCTTATAGTACAGAGTCATAGTGGAATGCATGAATATACCCATTTCAACATTGCTTTGTTGTTTGGTACAATTCTATAAAAATGGTATTCTTTGTACATCACTTAAGGTGAAAATAAACTGTTTTTATGTCATTCTTCTATGACAACAGTAAAAAATCACCATGTTTTCAACATTTACATTTTCCAATGAAATAACTCACATTGTCATTATGGCAGTGCTGTTCCAAAACGTTATACTGAAATGTTATTGATTATCATCTGTTTCCTACAGAGCAAATCAATTTCTTCCACTGGGAACATTAAGTCAAATCATCAAAATCAACATTCTTAATGTAATACCTATTTGCTTTCCATAAAACCATCATAACTGAAAAATTGTCAATATGCATTTCAATATGAAGGTGACTTAAGAAAAATTAATGTTTTCTCAAATCATTACAATAATAGTGGTTTCTCTCCAGTTTTTGATTCCTGGAATTCTAAATAAAAAAGTACTTTTATTGAAATCGGACCAAACCAATATGCAATAATCCTAAGCTAATGTCAATGCAATGTTGGTTTTTGTAATGAGGCAAACACATTTGTGCACGATCCGATAAAATAGGCTCGAGATTATACTCGACAGATGACAATATATCGATGAGCAAGAACAAGCCGGCATACCTGCTTCATAAGTGTGCAAATACATCGTTACGAGGTCAACACAAGAATATATTTCCGTTTGACTTCCACCCACAAATTTGTCTGGTATGAATTCATCGAAGTTCTATTTACATTGAATCGACTTCGACTGGACAATCAGTTTGGACGGAAATGACACTGACTGACTGATAATCACCACGTGTTGATGATATTGACAAAGGCGGAGTGTCAATCATTACTGGACGAGGGTCCTCCAACTCGTTCTGACCAGCACTTACCTGCGGTTGTCAATAGCGATGAGGACTCGGGTCTCGCAACACACAAACAAAATCGGTATTTTGAGAAAATGATTTCTTATGCGATGACTCGCTTGATATGATAATCGTTAATCTGATGAGATGTCAATGACTGTAAACTGTAAACATAGACATATGGCATGTGTCAGATCACTTTGCTTTGTCTGTACTGTTATCTCCACTGTTTAAATATTCTTTCTGCGAATCAAGTTTTTGTGTTGCAAGTACAGAATGAACAAGCAGACAAACACACAGATTACCAGACATGATGACAGCACAACAGACATATCTACACTTACTGACGTCTATCAATCCATGCCACCGTGATATTTATCCAAGTCCCTCCTTCAGAACCACCGGAAACTCTCAGCCACTCTTACCAAAATTAACTCAAAACTTAGCATATTTAGTGTAGCGAACACAAATCCCCCCATTTACCATTATCTCCCTGCCGTCTCTTCAGATCAGACAATATTTCCCTGCTATCAGGAATCCAGCCTCTTTAATTCCTTGATTCCACTTCCAGCACCGATGTCTCAAAGCATTTAGGATCTCTTGCGCTCATAAGGCCATCCCTTTTATCATGTTTATGCCAGTAACACACATCAAGAGCGTAAACTGCTGGACAAATTAGGATTAATGTTTGCAGTCTAGGCCTGAAGATAAAGCTATCCCATTTATACTTGAATAGAATACAATGGTACCCTTGCCATTAAAGAGGACAAATGTTGTGGATTCAGTGCTACTGGGGACATGGAACCATCATGGTATATATTTGCTTGTATAGCTTTGGAACACAATCAAGGAATCCAACTGTATTCAGCACAATCAGGACACAATCATTACAATCATTACAATAGTCCAGCACAGGGTGGTAGTTTTCAAATACATAATTTCTCAGATTACCAATTAATAATAGAAGATCTGGCAATTGCATTTGAATGTAAACAGTGAATACATTTACGATAATTTTGTTGAAATATTTGATTCATTTAAAAACTAAACACAAATTGCATTTGAAAGTATTGGTTAAATTTGTGACAAAGTCGGAGCTTAACTACTCAATAATCATGAAATTGTTTGAATCTTGACAGTAGTCCTAGTAAGAAATTATTGCAGAGTCTTACAAGACTGACAGGAAAGTATATGTTAAAGTTGTAGGATCAGGCCCCCGTTCCACAGAACAATCGTAGCGATACAAGAGTCGTAACTCCTTAGCAACTCCATACTAACGTACAGGAGTTACGACTCTCGTAGCGCTACGATTGTTCTGTAGAACGGGCCCCTGGTTTTTTAACCTACATGAAATAGGTGCTGCATTGATATGGTGACAAATCCATGATGTAGGTATAACTGCAAGAACTGTCTGCAAATGATTAACACCAAAACCCTATTTTATTCAACATTTAATCAAAATGACTGCTCTATCAGACCATGGCATGCAAGGTTTCCTTCATAAGCAATAAGGTTAAATCATTCCACATTCTATGCTGAATATTTCGCAAGACTGCATGGCTTTAATTCAATAACCCGATTATCCATCCAAAATTAAATTAGTATGGATGTCTTAATGCAACACATCTTGGAGCAATCGAATGCATGGGGGTATAATAATACCCTGGCAGTAAAGATATCAATAAAAAGAATTCTCCCTAATACCAGAGACATTCTCCAGCTTACTGAATGAAACCAGATCTCCCACAACAAAAACAAATCTCACTAATCCTCACGAATGAGAAAAAAACCATCAAGCGAGAAAAAAACATCGAGCCACATCAGCTGAGACTAATGTGCAATCGGCTGTGCATAAAGGGTGCTTTAAACCTTGCCAACATGCTAACAAGCTCGGGCAACCGTTTCCGTCCCAATGAGACGTTCCTTCCAACATTCAAAAAAAATTAAACATTCTGCCCCTTACGATCATGACAAAAAGGAACATGGAGTGAAAGGACTCACTGACAAGACCAAAGTAATATCACGCGTGACTTGGGTTTGGCTTACCTTGTAAACGGTCTGCACCTGTCTGCAACAGTGAGAGTGTTACACGGACGGACTACGGAGCAGCTCAAGGAACACCACGTGCGATGGATGTGCGTTGTCTTATTGACGTGCGATCTGTCGACGCTGCCAGTTGGTGTATACCTGTGCAGTGCCAGACATGGGAGGGTAAATCCCCATAGTACAAGCTCTCACAGTCGTAACTGGAAACCCCCCTTTTGTTTTTGTCACAGCACTCTTTCCTGCTACCCCCTCATGACTGGAATGTAAGGTAACTCTCCAGTTACAGAAAGACAAAATAATTCCAATTAGCATCACTGTCTTGCCTGTAATTGTTTGTAGTTTTGATGCATGGAGAAGTAATTGAGCCATGCAGAATCCATTAAGTTGTTGTTAACTCTTCGTATCCAGTGATCGCAAACCAGGATTTCGTCAGTTGGAAGACATGACCAAGAATAAGTCTATTTTTTAGAAGATTTACTTTCCAACTGGTTTCAATTATTTAACCAGGATTATCATATTGAAAATTAGCATGTCAATGGTTAGGATGTTATGAGAAACTGAAATAAATCTCCAAGGATAATATTTTCAAAGGAATTCCCAGCATTTCCTTGTCGTAGCTAGGTACACTCATGCATCAGAGGTGTTGATATGCTCGGTGCAAGGAATGATAGTACAATGTGATGGTATTTTGACACAAGTTCATCTCTAGTCACTTCCCTGCATATAGTTGTTCACATTGGCTTTCAGCGGTCTAACCTTTTCCGACACCTGTGTTTTGCCTTCATAACTGATTCTGACATTTTCATTGATATACATGTACTGTTTATCTAAGCCCGCGCTGTTTTACATGATCTTCAAAGTACATTGGCAATGAATCACCAACTTACTGCATGTACATCATTCAGATAAACTTTCTAATCTTTCTTGTAGCAATTAGGGAGAAATTGTTCTAAAAAAGAAACAATTACTATTCCTTATTCCTACCAGGTTCACTTTCAAAATATAAACAGCTATATAAATTAAAAGCTACATGATGAATTTCCTGTCATATCATTACAAAATACACTATATAATATCAAGATGAATATATTCTTTCATAGACAAGTCTAACCGCAAATCACAAAATAATTCTTATAGATATTCATTGTTCAAATTTCAATGCTGTTCACCAACGTAAAGTTCAAATCAATTACTAGTACCACGCCTAAAAAAAATCAGTCCATTTGGTACGAGTGGGAGAATCATCAGTAATAGTACAAACTACATCCAGCTATATCTACACACTAATGACATCGATGATATGGACGCCAGTCCCATCAATCAGTACCTTCTACTGACAGGATGTCGCGTAATGACGAGCAAAGATTGTCAATCGCAAAAACCCATTTACATCGCTGGAATGAGATGCAATCAAACATTGAAAGCAAGGGACGCCAGCAAGTTCAACTACTATGTATAGATGTATGTCTGGGATTAGGACATAGCTGTGTCTATGATGTCAGTAAAGTCAGTGATGCCAGTGGAGTGATGCCATGATGACAAATTCTCCGACACTGTCTAATGGGAGGTTCAATACAAATTCAATGTTTAGTCCAGAAATAAAATTCAAATATAGTAGGACTTTATTACTATTTAAAAATCTTTTCTCGTTTTTTTTGTATTGGGGTATAGAGCTATTTTCAAGATAGAAATAACATTCAAATACTAGTACAGTAGGACTATCCACCTACATTCATTCAATATTTTGTTAAATTTTTTTTTATTGGGGTATAGAGCTGTTTTCAAGACTTGTACTGTGGCACTGAATGTTGCAGTAAACCTACGAGCACCGGCTAGCACTGACAAATGATAAAATCTTACTATGGTAAGAACTCATTTATGTTAAATGGAAATGTAGATATATCTCCTATTAAATATAATTCACATGAAATGTATGAATATTGATTTTTAGAAGCCATAAATTAATGAGTGTCTCTCATAGGACAGTCATATATACCATGACAGGTTTTATCTCATTAATTAAAATTTAAATTCACATCAATCATGTTTCATATACTATAAATATTTAATACATATTACACGCTTAACAGCATATTCCCTAATAGGTAATTAATTCTCGAACCATGCATGAAGACATATATCACGTCAAAATGCCCTAAACTATGTCTTATTGCCGAAATACCTAGTCATTGAGGTTAAACAGAAGCCGGTTCTCAAAACCGAGCAAAAACACATACAGTTAAAGCTAGTCCTAACCTATCAGGGAAATTCTCAGTCTAATCACCATTCTGTGACTATCCAGAGGCACAACGCAACTATTATCCTGGAATCGCAAATGAGCGGCAATCCGGAATTCCTGAGCACAGAAGTCGAATGACCGACAAATATATTCCATTATGCATATACGAGATCTCGGCTCACCTCTCCAGCAGAAATACACAGCCAGGGCAATAAGAGTTAATGGGCGTACCCCTAAGGATCTGGTTTGTTTTTAAAGCGAGTTACGTAACTGCCGTTAAAGCAACATTTTGATTGCTGCAATGGGATACAGAGCATTGAGATCTTCATGGCTGAGGGGTTAACGTTTATGAATAGCTGCCAATACAAATTCATCATGGAAGGGCAATTTTTACTGAAATCCCCTTTCATCCAGATTAGCATGCAATGGACGTGAACTCTTTAGTCTGCGGGAGGTTGATAACATATATATTGCCATCACATGTCATTTCCTGGATGATAGGATATTGACAACGGTGATAAATCTGGAATGGCATGACATATTAGCATATTTCCGAACCAATTTGCTCAAATTTGGAGGCACGGTATTTCTTCACCTTGGATCATGAAAATATTATTTATGACATGTGAATAAATTTTGAAGTACAATTATTACGTAATCAATTATTATTATCAAAATTAATTTTCAATCTTGATATATGAATATTGTTCGGGTTACATTTCATCAGTAATCATGATTGTTAAAATATATAAAAAAATAAAAATTAACTATCTTACAATATTCTTTGTTGTATATTTATTTGGCAATGCAACATTGTTAAATATCACAGTACATAATAAAATAAATACATGGTCGATGAAATAGAGGTATAACAAGGTATTGAGATTGAAAATCTATATTAAAAAGCTATTTAGACATGATAGAGACATCTATCCACTTAATCACACTAATGACACTTAGTCACCTCGTCAATTTCTTTACAATTCTCTCAGCCATCCTGTCAATCAATACCCCTGATGGTGCCATTACAATGAAACTGATTAATCATACCGTGATAAACACCAATACGATTGTGTTATGGACAAAACCCTTTTGACATCCACCAGCAATCATCAGACTTACATCCTGATGCAGTCCTTGAGGCGGAACTCCATAAAGTAAAGCCTTGTTTATCTCCTTGCAGAAAAAAAACCAAGATAAACTGAATTAACATACAAGCAATATTTACTCTGTGATGGCATTCACCTGCAAACTTATCTCGTGGGAGTTGCCATAATATTTTATCTGATTTCGCTATTTCCACAAAACTTTTAAACATTGTGATATGAAAAGAGACTGTCACGCAGGACAAAACCAAACAAGACTGGAGATAGATTTGGACTTTGATGGACTTGACATTTAAACAATAATGGGAGACTTCAAGAAATAAGATGTTTTCCCTGGTGTGTCTGCACCAGACAGACTTAGGGTCTGAGTTTAAAACTGCATGAAATATCGTGGACACAAGCATTCTGCCATCTGTGCTTTAAGTTTAGACACATTAGCCACCATCCTTATTCCTGTGTTGCGACTATATACAAGCTGGTAAAACTCCAACTGAGAAATGTTATCACAGCATCTACTGTTCCATCAATAACATCCATAGTCCGATTTTACCGTTGGAATTGGAGCTAAACTAAAAGAAATAAACGGAAAGCCAAGCAGCCATTTGTCTGTTATTGTGTCATCTTCTGTCAAAACAGGGTATAAGTAACGGGTATTTTCTAATCTAAAGTAAAATGTGTCTGTCATTTCAAACTTTTAATTGTTTAGACTGTGAATAAAATAGTAACTCCTAGTGAAACCAAAACAGATTTTATGACTTTTGTTTGCAAAGTACCGATATCTAAATCTGTAAAAGAATTTTCAATCTCTAAATACTAGACTTCAACATACTGGAGATATCACATCTGAACATTAAACATTTATGTGAATGAAGTAATTTAAGTATGATTAATTAATTTCAATCCTCAAAAAGAAATAAAATTGGTGTGTAAAGTGTATTGGAGCCAACATTCTTCGCTCTGGAGTCAAAAGTTCAAATTCTATTTGAAGATGAACTACCAGAACTCTGAAATTCTATTGAATCAGTGGGATCTTGCATTTAGATATTGATAGCTAACAATATAAGACAGAGCCAATAGCTTTTTCTAGTCTCCGCGCAAACAACTCGACATGCAAGCTCAAATCACGCTCAGCCGAATGATTGAAACTTAGAGTACTTTCATGAAATTCTTCAGTCATTAGAGTCAATAAAGAATGCGGGGAACAATCGCCGACTCTTCCGAAATCAGGCACAGCATTCATTTTTTTTTGTGACCAGTCATAAGGAAAGTATTGTATCAAAACCAACATGGCCACTTCCGGTAACGGTTCCCTATCAACTCATCTTGATAAATGTCTCTCAGGGTGTCTGTAGGCTCGTTTTTAAACTAATAGAGCTCTTCCTGAAATGGAGGAAGGAAGAGACACCTACTCTCTGTGAAGTATTGATTTCAGGCAAACTGAGACTTCTTTCTCAAAAGATTACCCAATTTTGTGAAGAAACCAGAAATTAGAACGTTTTTCCCCCTCAGCATTCCCAGACTCATCATTATTTATTTCATTAACCAGGATGGAAGGTCATTCCTCAGATCTGAGAAATATATTTCAAATGGTCACATAAATTCCATATCAATTTTCAAATGTATTCATTTAATAAACTCAAATGAACTTTTCATGCAATGCACAAACTACAATTCCAAAACACTGAAATCAATTAAGCCAAAATTAATTTTGTTAAATTTACTCAAAATTACAGAAGCAAAAAGCATGATGAAGCTGATTTTTTTTTACATTTACTGACTTACAGATGAGTATTAAAAGATTGGTAATTCAATGACATGTGACATGGTATACTGATTCTCGGAACATGCTACGTACAGTACAATAAAATCCCAACCATCGGAGTCTAAAAATAAACACTGTTCATAAATCATGCATGGTACTGTCTACATCTTAGTTGGACCGAGTGTGGGGAAATTGTGTTCATTTCGGTGCAGATATTAAAGGACCATTGTCCATTTCCTAACAATTCTGAACCATGCTGAGGAATGGCCCGTCTTCATATCAGCAACTGTGGAGTCTCTGGCCTAGAATCTCCTAGATCCACAATTAAAACTTCAACAATGACATTGGATTGCCTCCAGGTGTGATTTTGAGCATAACGTAAATGTACCTCCTTCCTGACGGAGGCAACCGGAGGTTTGTCCAGCGAGGAGAAAATGGCCATCATCCATATTGAATGGAAATGAACATGGACTATCTAGTTGGAGACATTTATTGGTCAGTTGCCGAGACATTTGTTGGTCAATGGCATCACATCACAATTGATTGTAGACATTTAAATCAGTTATTTAAGTAATTAGTCATGATAGTGATAGATTTTTACCTGTTAAATGCACTAAGTTTTCAGCAGAGACTACAGAAAATATAGGACACTGTCTACGGTGCATACTATTTGTCTGACAACATTCTTTACCCTCAAGAAAAATATTCTGGGTGACATTTGCTTGATGCAGGTTTTTCCGCAAAAATCTATCACTAAGTTTTCAGCAGAGACTACAGAAAATATAGGACTGTCTACGTTGCATACTATTTGTCTGACAACATTCTTTACCCTCAAGAACAATATTCTGGGTGAGATTTGCTTGATGCAGGTTTTTTCGCTTCGAGACAAACACTGTTGATAACTGATACATAATTGCTCGTTAACAGGAATTGTTTCCTGTCACGATGCCATGGAAACAGATTACTTAATGCAGACAATGGGATTTAATCTACTGGTGTCCCGGTACATGGTAACGGTACATTTCCACAATTGTCAGACTGACATTTAGTCTATTGATGAAATCTTAAAGCAATGAACATAGTAGTAAAATGATTATTATAAATTAGCACAGTTTCCTAAACAATTATCAGTCAATTCATCCAGGGATTAAGTATAATCCATAAAATAAATTATTAGTTAATTATTAACTAAACTTGTGTCAATATCCTTTTCGATGCTGCATGTATTTAATATTAAACATACATATAAATAGATCAGCTGTATAAAATTATATGGTAATGTATTATACACTAAGTGGTACGTATAGCCATTACGAGTTCATTATGGAAATTAATAGCAGTATTCCTGACATGATTTTTACATGAAAATTAACTCTCCATCAGTCTGAATCACACTCAATATAATGCAGTTCTAGTTAGCACTGGATAAGAAGGGCACAAGCCAGTAATTGTATACAATCATTCATGAAATAAAGGTCAATAATCAAAACTTACATTTGCTTACACACACATGTCTTCAGGCAGTCCTGTTTATTCTATTTTAACCTTCTTTCTGCCATAGGGAAGGTATTCTGATTAAAACAACAGCAATAAGGTTAATATATGCTCAACAAAATATATTAAGGCCCAACAGACATTTTGTGAAGAATCTTGCTACCACATTTAGGAACTATGCGTGAGGAATCTGGTGCCATTCTTCTTTAAACGTGTCTGCAAGTTCTTGAAAAGTATCTGGAAATTCCTCATTGTTAAAATAATATAAAGATGAATTTATATGTTCAAAATAGCAGCTGACCCTCAATTCATTTTGTTGAGTATATATCATGAATTTTATCATTATAAATACTAGTTATTAATAGGTTAGATGAAGATATTCATTTTCAAACTTCACATACATTTTTATTAATTTTGTCAACAAATGTTGATAATAATCATCATTTAAATGGGAAATATATTTAAATGTACAAAAATAGTTCATGCTGGCATTAATGCTAGCAAACAGCTGTCATTTATCTATTTTGAAGTCGAATACCAAAAAGAAGCAAACGTTTGAATTATTTAAAATTGATTGATTGATTAGTGCTTTACGTCGCAGTGGGAATATTTCACCCATACGTGACGACTACAATGTTATGTAATAAAATAATTACTAACTACGGATTCAAGAAAATAAAATAAGCATGAAAAACAATGCCAAAAAGTTTTAAATAAAATCAAAATGGTGATGTAGAACATTGACAAATAGATGATAATGACAGGAAAATATATTATTTAAAACTTTTCGTAATTTCCTTTAAAAAGGATAAAATAAGGTGCCCAGGAACTTGGGTAAATAAATGTTTGAATTATATAAAATAGTACCTATGATATTGAAATTGAAATTGAAATTATGTGTCAGAATTCATCATTGTATGCTGATAATGTAAGTGTTTTATTGGAAAACTCCCAAATAAAAACTTGAAATATTATCCCAGATGTGTACTTCTATGACGGCTTTTTCCATAAGTGTACGGACATGACCATTGATAAAATCATCAAAATACAAAATTTAACATCCTAGCTTCATCTGAAATGGTGGTCTTCGACACAAACTTCCGTTCTTGTTTTTCTGGAAACTCACTCATGATCACTTCCACAGCAGTTACTGACATAGAAAATTACAACGAATTTAACTGATGTGGTATTATGACTCTCGGCTGTCACAAACAAACATTTAACTTTAGTTTTGACCAAAACAAATTGGAAACTGAATTGTAGGTTGCTAGTTGCGTTAGTCCTAAGTTTATAAGTGCTAAACTAGCATCCCATAAACATTAATTAAGTGGATACATAATGAAAAAATAAGTGGAAGTACATAATTTTATTTGTCAATGCATTAAAAACAATCCTACTTTAAAAACAATCCTACTTAAAATAATCCAACTGAATAAAATCCTACTTAAAACAATTCTTATTAAAACAGTCCTAAGCCAAATACCTTTCACCCTCTCCCTGCTAGACTTGGCATTTGGGTATTTCTGGTTGCCTTCAGCATGGAGGGGGTTAAATTAAGAGCTAAAAATGCCAGATACGTTCTTGAGATGGCCCCTCAGGTATATTTAGCAGTAGATTATCGGAGACCATCATAATGCCATGTTACAATGCAAACTTGGAACGAAATGTATCCACAATTAACGTCTTCACGAATAATTGTTTAGAAACTCTGCCGTACATCTGTACCCTGAAATCATCATCATCTCATTCAATTGCTGACATCAACGATTGTGACGGTTGTATGGAAGTACAATCCTTAATCCTTTCTATTCCAGAAAACAATCACTTCCTCGGACCGAGAAAATGGAGCTATTTAGCTCAGGCATATACACAATGTATCCTTAAGTGCATGCTTATTGATGAATATACGGTCATCTAACATGAAATAGCTATGATTTTCTCTATTTCCAGGAATAATAAACAACTTGATCAATGGAAAAGTCACGGAAGTACATCTTTATTGATGCCATATCGGCTAGGTACGGCTTAGTTCATGCCTTAATTTAAGTGCAATTCTGAACAATAGCAATTCTTTAGTGATACATTTTTTCCAGAGAAAACGAGCAATTTTCAATTGATCAAGGGTATCAAAATATTTTGATTCAATAAACCCTTACAACAATAATGCCCATTTCATAGATCACACTTCCTGCATGATTCAATTATAAGCCAATAAAGGGTCAATTTATGATACTTTTGCAAGCAAGATTATCCAGTATGTGATGAGTTAATGCCACATATAACATCAAAAGAAATCCAAGAATATGTATATGCATATTAAAAAAAGACATTGTACAAGATTTTGGAATAATATTAATATATAATATTTCAAGTACATGCAAGAGTACAATCTTGTAATGTTTACTGTACATCCTAATGAAGGCAGTACTTTTTTTACTAAAAGTTTTGATGAAGATGTTTTGCTATCTTGCTGAATATTAATTGAAATCTATATACTACTGTTTCATTGTAATATGTTTATTATCTTTAAAATATGTCTGGTCACCCACAATAAGTTCATTATTTCTTACTGTTGATGAAACTCGCCAAATTAAGATTGAACAGACATAGTGACCTAAAGGACACGACTGGCTCATAGGCATAGAAAATGTGTATCTTTAAATAATTTATCACTTCTATTCTTGTAACTTCTATTCTATGACAACTAAGATGAATTTCGACACCAGGGAAATCGTCTATAGCATGCCCTTCTCTCTGGTTCTTTTACATTCCATGGCCATTTCATAATAGACTACATGAAATTTTCCAGATATTTCTGATTAAAAAAGGAATAATTATGCGCGGAACATTTCAAACCTTTCGACCCGTGACCTCTGGAGGTCGCTGGGTGAGATTAACCGTCAAGGAAAAATATTGATCTCGTGGCCGGTCGTAGAACTACGTGTTTCATAGCCTTAAAGGCTTTGTTAGCATCTATGTTTGATTGCTGCATGATTGACAGATCATAGCTGAAATGTATTTCATAACGGCATTGTTCTCGTCTATTTCGGGGTGATAGATTGTCGCCAATTCCAAAACAAGATTGATAGATTGTCGCCAATTCCAAAACAAGATCGATGTCGAGTCGCATCATGCTGCAAAGTTGTGTACATTTGGTCTAATTACATAATGGTCTGTATACCAATGCTCCTCATTATAACAACTCTAAGTGCATCCATAAGTGAAACGGTCCGTCAACATGGTCAATTACAGATAACAATCAAATTAAGTTGAAATCAATCAAATGTGACCTTTTTCCCCATGACCGGCAACACCCAATTCAAAACAACACTGCGGGGAATACAAAACAACACTGGGGGGGGGGGGGGGGGGATACAAAACAACCCCGTTACAAGGAGGCATGGCATGTTCTACAATCAGAAACAGACATCTGAATGTACATGTATGCCGCTATTGGCATGACAGCAATGTACGTGAGAGGTACCTGTGTATATTGCATGGCCATATACACTACAATAACATTGGTGGAGACACTGGCAGCCTATGAATGGGTGCAAACATCAGTACATGCCCTGGGGCAGACCGCAAAATTAGCCAGATATAGGAACTTCTTGGCCGACATTGACTGATGAGCCAATATTGTGTGTACAGTACAAAGTGAATCATAGGACCCCAAGACTTCATTGACACTGCTACTCCACTGTCTCTGACAATTCTACTTTGTGAAATGGCACTGGTTTATAATCATTACCTGTCTTGTATTTTTGTTGTTTATGACATGTAAGATTTTTACACTTTTGTGTAAAATAGTTTTAAAAGATCAATCAAAATATGGATATTGTTCCACAGAAAATGCTACTAGAGGTGAAACTCCCTATGCGTACCCAGTTATGACTCGGTGATTATGGAGTTTAACGTCGTTGCGCGAATCTTTCACCCATTTGCGACGATTACGACTCCGAAAGCGCGATAATTATTCTTTGGAACAGGATCCTAATAAATAGAGATTACTTTCAATAAAAACTACATTCATATTAATTAGAATTCTTATAGTCATAATGGAAATTGCTTCAATGACGCCCACAAGACAGCAGTCTAAAGAGGTAATCTATTGTTTACAGTCAGGGTGAAGAAAAGGGCAGTGGGGTAATGTTGGACTGAACAACCATGAAAGTCCAGGTTTGACTCCCATAACTTGCATCACTAACATATCCATAGTAGAGCAAGAGTTAATGCAAGTGTTTTACATTGTAATGCAATAGATGTACATTGTGCATATCATCCTTAACTTATCTGTATTATCTGTGGTTTTTGCAGGTCTAGCCTAAAACCATGTTGTTGCAGGTTCACATCCCACTATAAGCATACAGCAGAGATATAGCAGAAATAGCATAATTCACAAAAATTATGACTGGATTCCATCATCTGCATTCCAGTGACCTTAATGTATTAATAGTAAAATATTTATTTGTTGCAAGCAATCTGCATTTATCTGTTGTAAGCGATCTGTACTTATTTGTAAAAAATCATCTGCATATCACATTGTGATGACTGCCAATTGGCAATTGGCTCACACATCTGCAGATCAGTAGATGAAGCCCTCATCTGGCGATTGGCACTTGGCACTGCACTGGTACCGATACGAAATATTTACAAATGCTGATGTTAGCCGATCACATGTCAGCACTGCACTAATATGTGAGCACCTGCCAGTGTTATACTGCACAAGATGAGACAATAGTGGTGCACCATCAACCAGCCCAATTCATTCAACAACGACGAAAGCTTTTAATGTATAACAATATTGGTATCCAGAAATGAGTCTTTATATACGAGTGAGTGAATTATTGTTTTACGTCACAGCGGGAATATTTCACCCATACGCGACGATGTGTACAATGGCTCTAAGTCAATAGTGACTTCGTATCAATTGTGATCAGCAGATGGTACTGTACCAACTGCTGATTTGCCGTTATTCAAGCCATGCGGAAATACTATTGATTAACATAGCTTTGAATTCATAGTGATATATGTACAACAACTTTCAGTTACTACATTAATCTACTAGTATATGTCTTTTATGTGCTTTAGGGCTTAGACTGAGCCACTTACACGATTATTTCTGTCATATTGCAGTTAAGCAGATTACAGCTGGGATAAAACCTGCAACACCTGTTGCGCAAGTGTTGCAGTAAGCCGATCAATGTGTTAGCTTCCATGTTAGAAGTGGCAAGAAGTAATAGCAACATTCCTACATCTAGTCAACAGATACTGTGTCTGTATATTTTGGTATATTTCTGTTTATCTCTGTATATCTCTTCTACATATCTCTGTATATCTCTCACAGTTGCACATTGCCAATACTATTATCTATTGTTGCATTGAAAAATAAAAATACAAAAACACACTTTAGGCCTAGTTACAATAAATCAATACCAAGATTAATTGTCATAGTTCTTATTTGTTTTTGTTTTTATATATTGTTCTGTTCTACAAATTGAGATTTGTTTCATAATTAACTAATAATAAAATGTACAGGGGGAAAATCCAAAATATCACAAAGCACTCCTTCAAACCCTGTTCACTGTTCAATACCAAGTTTCATAAAAATAACTTGAGTGCTTCAAGGCTGGTTGAATACTCTGACAAATGCACGGAAGAGTACACACAGTTTATTTATATACTGTAAATCAGGAAATTAATGCGTCACTAAATTAATGCGACCTCAAGCTGTTAGACATAAATGCGACAACAATTAAATGCGATTGACCATGTTTTTCCCCGGACCTACCTTTCATTATTTTACATAATGCGTAGGAATTAAATGCAACCATACGCCAATCGCATTTTCGCATTAATATCCTGCTCACATTAATTTCCTGATTTACAGTATGTTACTGAAATTTGTAATAAAATGTATGCATTAATCTGTACTGGCAGTATCAACAAGCTAGCACAAAGCCATCTCCATCCATACACCGTACAGTACATAATGGCGTTCATCTTTGCAGTGTTAGTACAATCAATAGAGAAAATATTGCCTAAATTTGAACATACATGTATTATATAAGCTGGCACAGCTGAAAATGAATGCTGCTGCTATAAATAATACATTGGAGACTATTGAGAAATCTCGGTCGGAATCATAAACAATACTTGATATCAATAGTACTTGATATCAATAGTACTTGATAACAATAGTACTTGATAGCAATAGCACTTGATAGCAATAGTACTTGATAACAATAGTACTTGATAACAATAGTACTTGATAACAATAGTACTTGATAGCAATAGTACTTGATAACAATAGTACTTGATAACAATAGTACTTGATAGCAATAGCACTTGCTAACAATAGTACTTGATATCAATAGTACTTGATAACAATAGTACTTGATAACAATAGTACTTGATAGCAATAGCACTTGATTTCAATAGTACTTGATAACAATAGCACTTGATATCAATAGTACTTGATAACAATAGTACTTGATAACAATAGTACTTGATAGCAATAGTACTTGCTAACAGCAGTAACATAGTACTTGTCAACAAGAGCAGATAATACCAATAGCTCTTCATAACTATAACTTGCTTGCTAAAAATAGTACTTGATAAAAATAGTACTTGATAAAGATAGTACTTGATAACAATAGTTCTTCAAGTTGATTACAAGAGCACTTTACAGAACAGCTCTTGACAACATTATTGGCACTTGAAAATACCAGTCTTGCATAGGATTGTCAGTTTGAAGTTAAAATTGGAATTAGAAACCATATTTGGTAAAGGAAATGTTCACATTTTGAAGAATTTTGAGAAGAATGTGTGTGTGTGGCTGTATTTCATCTGGAAATTTCTTCATATTTAATCTAAAAACATATCAAATATGTCATGAAAAATATGGCAATTTGAATCTGAGAATCTGGTATATGAACAAAACACAAATAAATACAGAATATTCTGTAAAGGATAATAATAATAATAATAATAATAATAGTGCATTTCTAATGCGCAGGACTCCATGTGGAAAAACACATACTCGAAGCGCAGACAAAGACAGTCACTAGGGATAGGCTTGGCGGAAGATAAGGATAGCATAGGAAAAAGTCGATTCATGAAAAAGAATGTCCGAGCATCACCAAGTCCGAGGACATTGCTTTTGTTTTTATACACCTCAAATATTCATATGTACACCAGCCTTGGACACTAATTTTCGTTAGTGATGGCTCTTATCATGTGTCGCCTTGCTTGACAAGCAATGTTAAATACTAGTACGAAATACATATCAAATACTAGTACATAATATATATCAAATACTAGTACATAATACATATAAAATACTAGTACATAATATATATCAAATACTAGTACATAATACATATCAAATACTAGTACATAATACATATCAAATACTAGTACATAATACATATC
>JAUTBT010040834.1:0-17254 GCA_032361225.1 Lepetodrilus schrolli | reverse complement strand
ATTTCTGTATAATATACTATTAATATATGTATAGACTAATACCAAGTCCCTCACTTATGTTTTGTACAGTCTATCTTAACTTTCTCTTCTTCTTTATTTTCTTCTTTATTTTCTTCTTTTAACTCTTCTTCTTCTTCATCGTCTTCTTCTTCTCATTCTTCTTCTTCTTCTTCTTCTTTTTCTTCTTCTTCTTCTTCGCCTATGGTAGTGCTTTGTAGGGACTTAGCAGATTTCATGTCTTGTTTAATTGCATGCTCTGTCTTTTAGACAGTGCAATATTGTTATGTCTTTAAGATAATGTTAATACAGAAAATAAACCTAATTCTTTATACTATGCTAAAGAGTGCAGGTGCACTAAGTTTCTACATGTCTGGCAGTGCTTACTGTCAGGACGTGGCATAGGCATATAGCTTTATTACTGTCATTAATGCACAGAATGTTACTAATTACTAATGAGAGCCTTGGAGGACTGGCCTTGTAATAGATAATGTGCTGCAATGATGTCTCCTAGCCTTGGGTTAGGTCATTCTAGTTGTATCTTCCACTGGAATGAAGGTGTAGCTATCCTGCTCATCTGATAGTTGGCTGTTCCCCCTGGGTTGTTCCAGATGTCTCTCTCTCCCTCGTCCCCCTCATGAATGAAGGTAGTCTGCACTATAATTTAGTATTTGTCACATGGCATTATGCAGGGAATGCTGAGTAATGGGTTCTCTGTCCCGTTGGATCATCATGACAGAAAATAGGGTGCATATGTGAACAAAGCTGGTTTGGTGATGATTTTACGAATGCTTTACTAATCACATCAGGAAGTGTTTGATGTGGTAAAATACTCATTTAGTCCCCTAAAGAAGTATTTTTCTTTTATTATCTTAATGTGTTTCTGTTACATTCAACTTCGCTAAATAATAATGTAGAAAGTATCGTACAACCTATTTTGTATTGATATGGAAGGTTCACCACTACCTGAAGAATCCAAATTTAATTTTAAATAATTTTGGTTGCCTTCCACAAAGCTTTCGTATTCTGATAATTGTTTTTCTATGCTGTATTTAATATTGTGTGCAACATTCCAGCAGAGTCTGTACACCAGGGTGATGTTGACAGAACTAGCTCCCCTGGGTATTGTAGAAAGGTGTGCATATATGAACATGTGTGTTTTACTCAGATTATGTTTATCTTATGCTATTTCAAAAGTTCTACATTAAAATTTCAAAGTAAATTTTTTTTTTCATAGAAAGTTTGTAATCTTTTGACTGTATTCTGAAAATATTGACATTGCTGGTATGTGATTACTTAGAAATGTGTAGCTTGGTGCAGTGAAACCTGACCTGTTAGTGGATGTATAGAATACCTACTAATCCTGTCATTGTGGGACACAGAAATTAGGTTAATCCCATGTTTGATGAAATTTGACACATGTTACAGCTTCACAGTTGGTTTTTGTTGGATATTGAAAGTCTTGTACTTTGAGAGCAATCTCATTTCACACACAGTCTGGCATAGGTCAAAAGCATTAAAAAAAATGTCTTGAATGTTGTCATGTATGGAATCTTATGCTATTGTAATGAGGTTTGGGTGTTAAAACAGATACCCTGCTACACTATGGTAATTTGAAAATATGGAATGTTGAGTTGTGTGTCTCTACCAGAGATAAATCAGGGATAAAATCAGGGATAAAATCAGGGATAAATTAGATGTGAACAGACCTGCGTTTTATGAAAGGGTCATACATGTACCAGTAGTCTGGTTGTAAATCGAGGTTAGCGCCATTTCCTGCTATAGTAACTTATTCATACATGAACTACAGTAAGACCCTTCCATGAAATGCAGACTAGAGTAGACTGTTGTATTTACCTGTATATTTCAGAGCCGATTCAATAATTCTGACAATTTCCATAATACTATTGCATCTGGTTTCCAGTATGGGTGAATTTTAGTTGTGTTAGTACTAGCATAATAATTCCTCAACTATTGTGTAACACTGGAGATGTTGATTTTGTGTTTACTCGTGGACTTAGTGTTAACCTTGTTGTGACCTTGAATGGTGAAGAAATCAACCAAGGTTACTTGTTTAACATCTATTTCCTACAGTAACGGTATGTGGCTATGCACTGCGGTTTGCCAGTGAAGCCATGGTATATCCATCATTATGTCTGTTCATTTCTAGAAATTCTCAGAGAACCTGCCTATCTCCTTATGACATGGATTAATGAATGGTGATGTTTACAGACAGAACTCTTCTGGTTACTGACACATCATTTGCCAGATGCTATTTGACAGGCAACTAACAGATATTTGTGCCAAATACATGTATAACATATACGGTTATATTTTCATCATTTTGTTTAATGTTTGCAGTAGGGTGTAATGCTAAATATAAACACATTGCTGCAGTTATTGGCATATTGTTAACTATTCTATTATATTAAATCATAAATACATATTTGTTATTAAAGCTTCAGCCACTTTTTCTTCTTTAAAAAGCAAATCACTCACAATTACAATTAATTCTTGCTTTGCTCACAAGAATCACCTTATTCTACAGAATGTTCATTTTGTAGCTGCATTGTATCTATCCAAAGTCATGGGCACTGACACAGCTATACTGATATAGAAATCTAAGTAGCAATTAAACTAAAACACCCATTGGGTTCTTTCTTCAGATACTCGATTGTAATCTTCCAAAGACGTCCAATTGAATCTGTTTGTATGGAGATGAGATTGGAGTAAGCCATGCCATTATTTATGTCAGATTGCATCCTCGTATGGTCGACTTCTTGCAAGATTTTTGTCTCTACCTTTTTTCCAGTAGTTTTCCCAAATCTTGATGGCTTGGATGTTTATCAATAATACCAGTAGACATTCAATGGCCAGGTATTGTGGTCTGTCATAGAGGACCCCGCTGACAGTGACTATGTGAAGATTAATGTCAGTGATATGTATATGTTTTGTAAACTGGAAAGACCAGTTGAATAAAGCCCTAGGTCGGCTCTGCTTGCAGACTGATAAAAAAAAAAGGGGGGTAGATTGAATGATGCTGTCCTTGATATGGAGCTCCACTATACAATGGCAGAGGGAAATATGAAGCATGTTCAATGGAATGGCTATGAGTATGCATATGGTTTTGATAGTCACAGTAAATTAATAAGATATCATCACGCAGGTTTGACTGAAATATGAGATGGTGTTGATAGTATACTACCTATAAGAAGGTGTTATTGATTAGTATCTCATGGTGGGAAAATAGTCAATATACCATACTGAATTGCCAATACATATATTTTATATACCATGCTGAGTTGCCAATACATATATCGTATATACCATACTGAATTGCCAATACATATATTGTATATACCATACTGAACTGCCAATATATATATTGTAAATACCATGCTGACTTTCCATTACTTATGGTGGGGAATGTGGTCAATACCATTTATATCTCTAATTACTTACAGGAATGAATGTAAAAAAGTCTAAATTATTTGTGAAAAGTGTTGGAGACCATTTGCATATTGTCTGATCACGACGTGTACAGTATTGAAAATACTAGTACGGTAATGGATAGATTTGACATGGAACATGGCACATGTGTTGTCATACTGAGCATTATTCACATAACATTGACTTAAATAGTTTATTTCCCTTTAAAGTTTTACAAGTTTAACCCTCTCCATGCTGGAGGCAACCAGAGATGCCCTAAAGAGCAGTCTTTGTGCCTAATCCAGCAGGGAGAGGGTTAAATGCAATAATGCATATAATGGCAAGGGGAGTGGCAAACAAAGCATGTATTTTATGTAGATGGATGCCTTTTCCAAGTACAGTTCTAGACATATTTCATTCTTGTCAACTAAAATAATATATAGGAATCAAGGTATATAACACATATAGATATGGTGTCCATGTGAGCAGGATGAAGCATTCCCAAAGAATTTATTGTGTCCGTTCAGGTATTTTGACTTAAATGAGAGGAATGTTACAGTATTTTGTCTGTGTCATTATGAATCATTATACCATTGATGCATATGAAGAATGTCATGTCTACTGTGAATTATCATTGATAATGTTCTGGCTGTTAGAGGACAAATCTTTTAGGGTGTAGTTCCAAAGGATGGTTTGTGAAGTTTATAAATGTCATTGTTGACAAGCCAGGGAGAGGGTAGTGTGGCAATCTGGAGGTTTCTATTGTGCAGCTATGCATGGAAGGAATGGTGTCTGTCCATGCTTGGTTCGCAGCACACATTAGTACTCAAAAGCTAATTGATGAGTACTTGGTACATACATGTACTAACTAAATAAACTTCACGTGTATTTTGTGTATCCCTATATTTATTATTGTATATTTGCCAACCCCCCAATTGTGGTGGTTTGTACATTACAGCCTATAATAGTGTGGTAATTATCTGTAGTATCTATTTAGTGTATTATCAACCAGGTCTCAATATATAAATGTGTTTCTATAGATGAAAATACAAAAACAATTTGTATGTGCATGTGCCAATGGTAAAGGAACTGCTTTGGACAGAGAATAAACCCAAGACAGGTTATTGTAGAAAATATACTGGCTTTCAGTTTTATGTTTTCTAAATATATTTTCCACTTTGATTCATGTTCTCCTTATCTCTGTAAAATTTGAGCTCTGTGGATACCGGGATATGATTTACCACACCTAACAGTCAAGCTATGTGAGCCCCTTATTGCTTATGTCACCACCCCTAATAGTTATGCTAGGTGGGTCCCTAAGTTGCTAATATTCCTTCTGTTCCCAATGTAAGGAACCTGTTAGGACCTGTCAGTCACTATGGTATTGCCAGTGAGCCGTGGTGCTGCCCCTTGTTGAGGTCACTCCGCACAATGACAAGTGGAATGCCGGTGCAAGGCAAACACAATGATGCAATTGTGTGCCTCTTATTGCTCTCTATGACATGTCCTGAAACTCAGTCTGGGACCAGTGCCACAAACCTATTATAAGTCTTACGACAGTCAGAAATATTTGTCAGAATAGCCTTACTTACCCTGCTCTATTCATTTAGGAAGGTTAATGTTGGGCAGATTAATATTATATTTGTGAAACATGTTCAAAATCTTTCAAAGCATTTTTACAATTAAGTGAAAATACAAATGGGTACAAATGTTGTGATTTAGTACCTATCTGATAAGATGGTACATATTAATAACTGGATGGAAGGTACTAGTATCACCTAGGGCTGTGGGTGGTTGGGTAGGGGTGGGGTGGGGATAATGGATGCTACATTTAACCACTTATACTATATAACAACATACACACATATTTTAAAATAATAATGAAAAACCTCAAAGACTAAATTTGAGGGTGGGGGTAGTGTGGTGAGTGGTACACACAGCTTTGTACTTATTCCCCTGGATCCACCTGGACCCACGTATGCTGGCAGTTAAATTGAAAGGTGACTGTTCATGTTTCTAATGACTTAATGAATGTTTAATAGATTCATATACACTTGCATGATAATTGGTGTGCAGTTTACATTTTTATCTGTTCTTCATACGAGTATTCAATCACACCTAATGTAGGTGGACACTAGGAGTGTATTATACTATATATCCATAGGTATGACACTTTGGGTAAGTGTGCATTTCTACATAACTTGTAACTCAACACCTTACATTTATGTACTATCTTGGAAATGTTGTAGTTCTTGGAAAGTGATGCTAATGCTTTGATAGGAGTTGTTTCCCTTTGCACAGAACTTGCACTCTTACTTGCTCTGGGACATGTTCAAATAGTATATGCTTCAGCAAGCAACATATATATTTTTGGTGATTGACTAAAACAAACATGTAATGTAGAAATTTGTACTACACAATATATATTATATATTCTAAATGTTAGACTATTATATTAGACAGTTTATTGTATTAGACAGTTTATTGAATATAGTTAACACTTGCTGTTCCAAGTATAACTTTTTACAAAACCAATACAGAATCCAAGTAGAGCCAAGACACTCTATGTATTCCATACATATGTGTCTATCTGTCCCAGACAGGTATGTCCATGTATTCCACACAGATAATAATAATAATAATAATAATAATGTGTGTATTTATACTGCGCCACATCCACATATATATATTGTGCTCATAGCGCTACATTATTACCCCGATCAATGGATCTGTGTACACTCAATTTCTTTCTCAACTCCCTGGGGAGTATACAACTCAAGCTGCCGTTCAAGGCGCTACAAGGTTATCATTCACATCTCATCCTTCTGGGTACCCATTCTCTGCTGGGTGAACAGATGTGTATCTGTCCCAGACAGTCATGTCCATTTCATAGTGAGAACCATGTCTATGCTGCCCAGAAAACCATGTCCATAAACTATATAGCGTCCATAGCTCAGACAGACATGTTCATGTAGCCTAGCCAATAATGTCCAGACAGCCCAGCCAGCCATGTCCATAAAGCCCAGCCAACCATGTCTATACAACCCAGCCAACCATGTCCGTACAGCCCAGCCAATCATGTGTGTACAGCTCAGCCAACTATGTCCATATATCCCAGTCAACCATGTCCTCATAGACCAATCAACCATGTCCATATAGCCCAGTCAACCATGTCCATACATCCCAGCCAACCATGTCCATATAGTCCAGTCAACCATGTCCTTATAGACCAATCAACCATGTCCTTATAGACCAGTCAACCATGTCCATACAGCCCAGCCAACCATGTCCATACAGCCCAGTCAACCATGTCCTTGTATACCAGTCAACCATGTCCTTATAGACAAATCAACCATGTTCTTATAGACCAGTCAACCATGTCCTTATAGACCAGTCAACCATGTCCTTATAGACCAATCAACCATGTCCTTATATACCAATCAACTATGTCCATACAGCCCAGTCAACCATGTCCTTATAGACCAATCAACTATGTCCATACAGCCCAGTCAACCATGTCCTTATAGACCAATCAACTATGTCCATATTGCCCATGTGACGTTTCTGGAATGAGTCCGGACATGTTTCATGTATTGATTGTTATGAATGGTGTAGACACAGAGATGTGTTTATGTCATAGGCAGATTATATTGCTGGCACCATATCCTCATTACAGTACTAGCAATATGATCACACCAGCAGTAACCTCCCCTTGGAATGTACACAGTTCTTGTCATAAGTATCTGCTTGTTGTGGGAGGAAAGTCTGGCATACAAAAGTGTTAATGAACAAAAATTCAATTGAAAAAGCTATGTTTGTTATGCCTTTAGAGCATGATGAGATCACCAGAAGTATGAGTGAGATGATTATTAGCATCTAGGAACACCATACAAGAGTAATGACCACTAAAGCCTTTCTATATCAAATATTCGTTGTGCACAAATGTGTACAATTCTGCTGGATAAATTCTGTAACTATATAACATTTATGCTCAATATACTTACACCAGGTAGACTATGCAACACAGACATGTTGGTACTGAATGGGCTACTACAATATGCATCTGGGACAAACATGTTATGTAATAGATTGTTTTTTATTAAAATATAAATATTTGATACAGCCTCATATTCCATCTCCTAAAGATTGTTTTCTATTAGTCAGAGGGTAAAGAATTTCAGGTGCTCCTTTCATATAAATATAATAACAATCAATATATATTATATATTATTGATATACTTTAATCTACTGCGACTATGGACATTCTAGTTTTCTATAAAAACATAAATATTTGATATTAAAGAGTAAATCTGAGTTATATTTTGAGATATTCTATATGAAGAAACTAAAGTCTGTTTATGGGATAGACTGTAATTGTATAGCACTTGCTATACCAAGTCATCATATCACAGTGTCCATCATACCCACTGGATCCCCACCATTACAAGATAAACATTGTATCATATGTTACTGAGCCTACTAGTATTAAGCAAACAGAATTAGATCCTGATTGAGAGGTGATACAGACTCATATTCCATCTCCTATCTTCATGGATACGTAGCCACATACCATCCCAGTATTCAATCTGGGTTTTGTTCACGGGTGGTATCCACATATTTCACCCACTTCATTAAGTGTTTGACGAGGCATAGCATTCAGGAAAGTAAAGTGGCATCATGGATACCTTTTGAAACTGGATCAGGTGGGGTATTCAGTTCTGAGGGTGGCCGACCTTTCATGACCTGGGATTGACCTCTTCATGGCCTATATGACCTCTAACCTCTCACAGATTTGCTCCTAATTTTAGGGCCCTGGTGTTGGTCCCTAAGGATTAGGTGAACTGCCATTCATTAGTTTCCCTAAGAAGGTACTAATTAGTAATGGTGGCATAGTTAAGCAATTGTTGATAGTTTATATGAATGATCACATGACAAATGATACTTTACTTGGTGTGACATATTGTATTTGGCACTGATAATAAGCATAAATATAACTTTTGCAAATTCAAAATTAGTTGTTATTCATAAGATCTGAACAAATGAACACAAATACTGATCCTTCAGGCACAATATTAATGACAGTATTCTTAGATGGTAAGGTCCCACATATTAATAAACAAGCCCAACAAAACAAAACAAACTATATAAATAAAACTTTTTGCAAAGCTTCTGGGATCCATAAACAGCCAACGTAATGGTAATCTGAAGATCTCTCCTAGTAGCACATACAACAATACCACGACTTGGATGGACACTGTACAAACATCACATGGACCCACTTTATATGTGTAAAGCTCCATGTACATGCATGTGCACACAAATCAATATTAATAAACTTCCTGATCGCAATCTCTAACATGCTATTTCTATTTTACACCCCAATAACACTTAAGTGATCAAATATGGTATCTTGATGTTTTTGAAGAAAGACAAGCTTTAACATACATTGAGAGCATGTAGGTCTTACATGTACATTGCAGGCACAAACCCATCTCTTTCACCAAACATTAATAATTGTCTTTTGAGATTTCGTTTGTGAGTATTTTCATTTTTTAAAAAAGGAAAAAATACCCTTACAAAAACATGATCTATTATTGTAGCACTGACTACTGTAAGACAGCCTCTCTGTTTGGACTGATATATTATCTGCAGACATTAGTCTTAAGAATACTGAGTGGTTATGAACGTAATCTGACTTGTAGCTCAGAGGGTTTTAATCATGTCTTCTTTGCCAAAAGGTTGATTAATATTGTTGGAATGGTCTGTATCTCTAGTTTATGGAAATGCATTTCTTACAAATATCCGATGTGCATTATTTCATAATCAATCGTCAAAGTTGGATACCTTCAGTAACGACAAATAGAGGAAATGTGCATTTTCTTGACATTCATTATTTGATGACAAACACATATTCACTTACTAGAGGATATAGACACATCAAATGAAAGATAGTTCAATCTTGCATCAGTAGATATACACACCGATGTCATTTAGTTTAATATTTGGTGGGAAAATGGTATTTTAAAGATATACCATACTGAATAGTTTTAGTCCCTGAACGTATACCAAAGTTTTGACACAATTATTTCTCTCACAGCGAGATATTTCATGAACAGTTTCAAAACCGTTCATAATTATTTTCTACAGATTGTCACCTGTCTATTAAGATCAATAATGTATTAAGACAAATAGTGTGTTTATATCATGATTAGTCACTGAGTTATGCTACTTTTAACATGGCGGGGGTTAACCTAAAAAATACAAATTTGACGACATAATGATGTGTTAAATATGTTCTACAAGATACTTTTGCAGGCATATTGCAATTATAGCATACTGAATTGTATGATTGTATATTAGGAATCTATTTTGCATAGTTTTAGACTAAAATCTACTGAAGTATGTGCTAACAGTGGTTAATATTCATATTTACAAATTATGTCATGAAAAGTTCCAAAACAGTTCTTAATTGTAATATACAAAGTTTCTCCTATCTGTTATGCAAAGTTGCCCCAATATGCGAACACAAAAGTCTGGTTCATATCATGATGAATTGCTGAGGTATGGTACTTTGAACATGGTGGGGGAGGGGGGGGGGGGTCATCTAAAAAATGCCAATTTAATATAATAATAATGGCTATTTATACCGCGCTATATCCACCCACTAGTGGATTTATTTCATAAATATTTTAACTATAGCATACCTAATTGTGATATTATATCATAGTCATCTATATGGCATAGTTATGGACCAATATCTACTTAATTACAATCTGTTAACAGTAGCTAATACTTATTTATTAACCACGAAAGTGTTAATGAGCATTTTCCAATTTACAATTCACCGAAATGGATGCAGTGGTTCTGTTAAATGATGCAGTGGTTCTGTTAGAGGATGCAGTAGTTCTGATAGAAGGAGGATGCAGTAGTTCTGATAGAAGGAGGATGCAGTAGTTCTGATAGAAGATGCAGTAGTTATGATAGAAGATGCAGTAGTTCTGATAGAGGAGGCAGTGGTTCTGATATAGGAGGCAGTGGTTCTGATAGAGGATGCAGTAGTTATGTTTGATGAGGCAGTGGTTCTGTTATAGGATGCAATAGTTCACACTGTAGCAAAATCCAGGATATTAGATCTACTTTCTAGTTTAGAATATTTATTGCTATTGTATGTGTACATGTTTATATGCTTTGTTATGTTTTATGTGCTGTTCTTCACAGCATTGCTAATTCTGCCATCCTTTATTCTGTATTGACCTTTCCTAGTTTTATGTGTATTGTCAATCAAATCCCATGCTGCGTTGGTGTTCGGCTGCCTGTTGTCTATGTTACCTGTTTGTCACATGTTTGTCACCTGTCTGTTACCACTGTCACCACTGGCATCAGGAAATGTCGGTCACTTACCTGACTTGCTAGACATCATGTACTGTAGTTATACGATTTTCCATCATTGTCATGGTGATGTGCTAATATATTACCTCTGGAGTAAACTTTGTGCACAATGCAAATGAAAAAGTCCTTAAATACGCTTTTCTTATTTTCATTAACTATGCAAATGAAATGTAGATAGTATGGAGGAAAATGATGCTATAGTTAACCCTCTGCATGTACTTCCTAGATAAATGACTTGCCAAAACCAAAATCCGTTCTCTTTGAAGAAATTGATGTATATTCTTGTTCCGGACATTGATGCATACACATGTAAATGCAGGATAAGTTGAAAGATTTCCATAGCATTGTCTGGACCCTGCAGGCAGGTCCACCACAGCAGGTCCACCACAGCAGGTCAACCACAGCAGGTCAACCACGGCTTGTCAGTCAATGTATTCTCTGGACAGTTTCCTACATCATCATATGTCAGTCATTTCCTGTGATCTTTAAAAACAACATTTGTTTGCCAAGCTGGTCATACCTGTCCCAGAAATGCTGTCAAACTTGTAGGTAGACTCCTGGTGGCCCGACTGTCATGTTTGTGGTCAAGAGAGGACTACGATCGACATCTACGCACAACATGTCACATCACTGTGTATCAGCATCGCCACATAATGCATCTTGTTTATAACTTCTTTATTTTCTTTCTCAGCAGCATAGCATAGCTTCTTTACTCTTTCTCAGCAGCGTAGCAATTGTATTCTCCATAATTCAAAGTCCATATACATGTTCTTCAGTTTATTAATGGACAAAATAGTTTTATATGTTTGTGTTTGTCAATATCATAATGGTAATGGCTGAAAAATGTATATACCGTAGTCCAAACTTGGTGCATATTAAATAGTGCTCCACACACTGTGCTATATGTAAAATAGGAACTTAAGAACTGCTAACCTACATATAGATAGGTGCAAAATATGAAACTACTAGGCTCAGTAGACTTTATATTAATGTGTATTCAAATGTAATCCAAAAGCAAACATTCCACTTTTCTTTCTATGGAGGGATACTTACATAAACACTTGGTGACCAGGTGACAGAGAGTTTTCATGAGATTAGTTGGCAGAGTCTTCATCACACTAGATGGCAGAGTGTCTATTAATTAGATAACCTGACATTAGATACAGTATGTTTTATACCAGAAAGGGTATATTAATTATTGAAGTAACCTATCCATTTCATCTTGAATAAAATATGTTTAAACTAAATTATTGAAGCATTATGACATATTGAAATGAATAATTAATGTGTTTGACTGACTGCACAGTCATATTGACTGATTAGGCCAATGATGAATCTTCCTCCAATGAAACAATTGAATTGCATCTACCATGTCTATGTAGGGACATCAATAAGATAATACATTAGCACAGTTTATTTCTTGCCATATTTGCACAGTTTTATTCTTGTCATTGTGTTTTCACAGTGTATTTCTTGCCATATAGGCACAGTGTATTTCTTGCTATATTGGCACAGTTTATTTCTTGCCACAGTTTAGTTATTTACCCTGTGTTTACACAGTTTATTTCTTGGCGATGTGTAACAAATTGTTTTTCTCTGTATCCACTGGATGAAGTGAAAGTTTGAATATCTTCAAATACATTTCTGATATGTCTTCTTCCAGCAGTCACGTGCAGTGTATGCCCCCAAAAACACCACGATGTCTCCCACTGCCACGCCGTCTGCCTCGGGATACCACACCCCCCAGGGATCGTGGACCCCCAACCCCTACTACCGCAGCTCCTCCATGGGGGTGAGGTACCCCCCACAGCCCCACCCAGCAGCATACGGCAGTTACTCGCAGTCACAGGTCAGTAACCACCACACTTCAACGTCTCTCCAACCATTTCTGCTATTTTCTCTCTCAACTCCATGAGTGGTATGAAAACTCAAATGGTTCTGTGTTATTATTTATGTCATGGCCATTTGTAATCTGGCACTCATGATTATTATACAGTCTGGAAAGTGGGCCGAGACAAGGTGGCACAACTCAAGGGTAATGTTGGTAAGTGTCATGAGGCATAGTTTAATCCACTTCATAGATTTTCATGTCAGGAAGTGAATATTATACTTTACAATAAATACTTGTTAGGGAAATAATTGCAATGTGATTATCCCATTATGTTTCCATAGTCATATATGAAATTGTGGAAAGTCATAAAAAGATAATTGTATCTGTGCTGCCATCTTGGTATTGTGATGTATTGGTCTATTGTAATGACTGCAAGACATGTTGCTGTACCTGAGCAGCAGGCAGCAGAAGGCAGCAGATTGGAGACTTTGACCAGCTTCCTCAGCTCCGTCACTGGACACGCTTTGATTGAATTGTCATTTGTCAGGATTCAAATTGGGCAAGGTCATCTACAGTAGTGGAACTTGTAGTTTTCTTGCTTAAAAATAGAAACATTTTACTTTTCCTGCCATAAGAAAACTATTATTTGTGTCAAAGAAAATTGGACTTGTTAATGTGCGATAGAATTCTCAAAGGAAATAAATGTTTGTATTGTGGCGTAAATGTGATGGCTACTGCTGTACACAGTTTACATTATGTCAGTGTCTACCAACACAGTCGTACCAACACAGTCGTACCACGTACCAACACAGTCGTACCAACACAGTCGTTGATGGCTACTGCTGTACACAGTGTACATTATGTCAGTGTCTACCAACACAGTCATACCAACACAGTCGTACCAACACAGTCGTACTGTATAAATACACAGCCAGTTATTTTCTGTCATTAGTAGAGGTAGGATAGTACACAGTGGTGGTGTGTTCTCTTGGGTAGGAACAGTTCTTCTGTGGAGAAGATTGGTCTGCAATGTCTGTATACATCTAAGTGCACAGATACCATCCATAGTTCAACTAGTGGGCCTTGCAACAGCACAGAATAATATAGTCCACCCTGCTACAAAGAGACTACTGTTATGTGTTTATCAACTTTGTGTTCGGCTTCCCTTTTTGTTGCTTGTGGCGCTATGAGCCAGCTTCACTCGTAACACTACTCAAAATGAATTGACACAATTTTTATTTTTATTTTCTATCATCAGTATATACCCAATCTACCATTCCTTAAAATTATCAGGTACATCAGTATATTTACTGTCCATTATCAGGTACATCGGTATATTTACTGTACAGTCCATTATCAGGTACATCGGTGCATCGTCCATCATTTAGTATGTTTACATTGTGTGCTATTTTCTACCAAAAGTTATTTACAGTGACCAAGTGTTCAGCTATAGCTATGCTTCTGACAAGTTATCTAGTTACTTTGATTTTCAGTCATTTGTCAGAAAAGTAAAAATTGAAAAAGTATGAATTGATAGTATAGATCTAGTATTGGTTTTAATATAATTGTATTTGTATAAGCTATCTGATTCTTATAATTTCTTATCCATGTTGTATTGCAACCCACATGTAGATATCATATCATATTGGATTGTATATATACTAAAGGTACTGATGCATAAAGATATAATAACTATTAATATGTCTTGACATCATGAAAACACATGTTTGAAGCTTTGTAGAGGTCATTACACACATTGTCTACAATACAATACCTGTTTGAAATTTGATGAAAACAATGATTGCCCCACAGCTGGATGAATGGAAAGCACTGTGTTATAGAGAGTCCATGTCTGTCATCAGTGGACAGAGAGTTAAACAAATCTAGTTTGTTTAGAAAATACTTTATGATCATTCAAGCAAAAACACAACATATTTTGTGTGGAGGAATGGCCAAGTCTGTAATGGAACACTGTCTGCGATTAAATGACGTGAAACTCAATCAAGAGGCTGTTCCACCTGGGCGACCTCATTGTTGATCAGTGGTCTGTGAAAGTTGCTGACTTTTTTAAAGAAAGCACAACACCTGTCAAAGAAATTGGATAATTTCAACTTCCAAATAAACAAATAAAACCTTTTCATGGAGAAGAAAAAATAAAAACATGTAAACATTTAGTTAATAGAATTACAATCCCAGTGCATGTTTTATAAGAAGTATACTGCACTATTGATATTGATAGTAGCTGGTCGGGGTCATAATCTCAGTGTTGTACATAGGCGATCCAATTACAGGGTCAAGTTTCATTCATAATCTTGACTGAAAGGAAGCATTCAATGGGACAGATAATATCTCCTTTATTGAAGAGCTATGCCAGCATGCACTGAAAACTCCAGTAAAAATATGTTTTGAGTTTGTTTACAGAACTTGAGCCTCAAACACAGTCACTGACTTTCTTGATTGCATTCCAAATGGGTATTAGATTTAACTTAGCATGTGATATTCAGGACATTAAGAAAACTTGTATTCATGCTCAAGGTAGTCGTCGTTCTAGGGGGTGTAACATTATTATATGCATATGAAGAGGGTTTGTCCCCTACAAGAACTGTGCATGGTAGTGTGAGCTCACATTTCAATGCAAGACCCACTTTGCCGTATCAGATGTACATATGGTCATGAGCTCAAATAACATTAGTATCCTTGTGTACTAGTCCATATCTATTGTATGTAGATTACTGTTGGAAAAGGACCAGATAATTCTAACACAACACAAGCTTGTAATGAATATGATGATTCCAACAATACAGCTGGATGCAATGAACATATGTACACGGACTGGAATGATTAGAAGGAATCACCTGGCCACTAGTGCTAGTCATGGACCTGATAATACCAGACATGAAATGAAAGCTGATCATCACCAGAGTTTTAATTTATGCTATGCTATGAAAGTTTAGTAGCGTTGGTGCATATTGAAAGTTTAGTAGCATTGGTGCATATTGAAAGATTAGTAGCATTGGTGCATATTGAAAGTTTAGTAGTGTTGGTGCATATTGAAAGTTTAGTAGTGTTGGTGCATATTGAAAGTTTATTATTGTTGGTGCATATTGAAAGTTTAATAGCGTTGGTGCATATTGAAAGTTTAATAGTGTTGGTGCATATTTGGTAATACATCAACCTAATTGCTGATAATTTACATTTCCATTAGTAATTTATGGAGGCAATTAATTGTAATCTGTTTGTTTTTTAAAGTAAATAAACTAGTAGACTACCATGTTGTAGACTAGTAAGACTGCTTGTTATATACTGCTAATTTTATGTACTAGTATATTCCCATGTTATCATCCCATGTCGTAGATATACTACAGACTTGCTAGATCCCTTGAGAGGAGAGCAAGCAGGATGAATATTTGTGATTCATTCAAAGTTGATGCAATTTCTTTATTAGTCATATATTTGAAGAGTGATAGTGTATTTCGACAGTTTGATAGAGGATTCTGGTAGTAGATTATGTGGTGAAGTCATCAACTATATGTTTATTACTTCAAGTAAGTAACATGCCAACACTAATGTACTGTAGAGTAGTTTCAGTGAAATGTCCATTAAGCCAACTTCTTCATACGCCAGGATTATATAACAGAGTGGCACAATTACTTTTACTTTGTAAATTATAGTAAAAAGGACAAGTACTATGGGGTGGGGGTGGGGGTGGGGGGGGGGGGGGTGAGGATGGTTGAGTGTTCACACTAATGATCCACTGATGATAATCTTTTCCTTGTAATACATGATTTGTAAACCATGCAACTATCACTCATCAGATGGCCCTGAACTGGTATAGTCAATGTACTCATGTCTTTTGAAAGTGTGGAGTGACTGTCCATGGGTGATGACTTGTCCAGTCAGTGGGAGCAGTGCTTGTGATGTATCATCATTTGAAGGTAGACTGAGCAACCCCCACCAGTCACATGTATCATTCATTAAAGGTAGACCAGGGGAACTCCCCTAGTCACCTGGGACTTGTGTGACCAGCACCAGAACACTTTCAAGTCAGAATGTAGCCAGATACCAGACTCCATAAACCACACAATAAATATGTACAGACACATCTAATGTGAAGCCTTTGATATCTGATCTTCCACATTGATTGAAATGCTACTTACTGTGACATGACAAGTTTAAGTTTGTGTATGCCTACATATGTACTATCATCTGGACTCATTCACTTTATGGCATGGCACATATAGTGTGGTATTATACACGTGTATATACAGCAGGGATATTAAAGTTAGAATCAGCCCAGCCTTTATTACTGACAATCACTAGATCAGATTTATTACAACTGTTCTTAATCAACCTTGACTACAGCAGTAGATATACCCAAATAGCTTATCATACGTATTATCATGATGTGAAGAATTACTGGATCCATGTAACATCATAGTATGAAGTATTTTATGTTCAATGTATCATACTGACATGAAGTATTAAAGGTTCAATGTGGCATATTGACATGAAGTATTAAAGGTTCAATGTATCATATTGAAATGAAGTATTAAAGGTTCAATGTGGCATATTGACATGAAGTACTAAAGGTTCAATGTATCATATTGA
>JAUTBT010040833.1:0-36051 GCA_032361225.1 Lepetodrilus schrolli | reverse complement strand
ATAACATACATGTAAGTAGTGACACTAGTATAACCTACACGTAGGTAGTGTCACTATTATAACATACATGTAGGTAGAGTCACTAGTATAACATACATGTAGGTAGTGTCATTAGTATAAAATACATGTAAGTAGTGACACTAGTATAACCTACACGTAGGTAGTGTCATTAGTATAACATACATGTAAGTAGTGACACTAGTATAACCTACACGTAGGTAGTGTCACTATTATAACATACATGTAGGTAGTGTCACTATTATAACCTACATGTAGGTAGTGTTACTAGTATAACCTACACATGTAGTGTCACTATTATAACCTACATGTAGGTAGTGTCACTATTATTACCTACATGTAGGTAGAGTCACTAGTATAACATACATGTAGGTAGTGTCATTAGTATAACCTACATGTAAGTAGTGACACTAGTATAACCTACACGTAGGTGGTGTCACGATTATAACCTACATGTAGGTAGTGTCACTTTTATAACCTACATGTAGGTAGTGTCACTAGTATAACCTAGGTCGTGTCACTAGTATAACCTACACGTAGGTAGTGTCACTATTATAACCTACACGTAGGTAGTGTTACTAGTATAACATACATGTAAGTAGTGACACTAGTATAACCTACACGTAGGTAGTGTCACTAGTATAACATACATGTAGGTAGTGCTGGTGTCCGTAATTAACTCTTTCCATCACTGAGGCTGCTCTGAAGAGCTGTGCCCATTAGATATGATAATGTTTTATTCCCTATTCCAGAATTTAGCTTGCATATACATATAATTATTAATCGCATATAAAACTATATGTCTACATTGACTGGGTGCTGACCAAGCTAGCCGCTACTGTAATTGGCTCTAAAACGGCTCTGCAAATGTGAAATCACCGAATTGTTGTTCAAATGTAATTGGATCTAATAAATCTATATTTCTATGTTTATTGCTATGGTTACGACTAAACCATGGCAATGGCATGAACTCGCTTCACATTAACTTCACACAACTTGCGAAATAGTCGGTAGAAGTATGATGAAAAATTATCATAAAAATAGTTGCCAGGCAAGCAGTACTTATAGATTAAGCCGCAATCAGCGGTTTATACGGGGCGTGCTTATATCGAGGTATCTGCGGTATTGCAGGCTCGGACAGCCAGGGTAGTCAACCCGTGTCTAGCATGGAGACCCTACCCAGCGAGATGGTGGACGGCAACTACTCGGAGGACGACGTGGACGAACCCTGGGGCCGACTGTTTCCACTCGGAGACAGCTTCGTCGCAGTCGGTGAGATCTCCGTAGTTTACCCGATCACAACAAAGTCAAGACGCGACATGCTCCAATGTTGACCTACTAACGCGACAGACTGGACTATATTACGACAGCGTCTCATTGTAAAGATAGACAGTTATTCGAGATCAAGCATGTCCTCTTTTTACTCTTTCTGCTAACTTGAACTGTCACGGGGCGGGGAATGAATATATCAATACCGTGTAGTGTCCCCATTTCGGGGTAGCCCAGATTTCGTTCTATTTACTAAAACGCTGCTTCCGCTTCCAAAAATCGAAGAATCGCGCCACATGTCATATACATTTGACGTCTTGAGACTTCCCCCGTTATATCGCCCAGAACTGGTATAAATGTCATCAGCAAACGTAAATATGCAATCAAACAAACTGAAACATTAGAAAATGTAGCTGTGAGCTTAATGCACTTTTTAAATTGATATACAAAAAAATCGTAAATAAATAATATTCAAAGCTCAAACAAATATGACACACATTCTGCTCACAGGAATGTTTAGCATCATAATTCACGTGACCTCAGTGGAATATATCTTGTCTATTTCAAAATATATACGGGATTGCGTTTGGTCCATTTCTTACATTGATTTTGTCAATTTTCATATTTCATATTCATCATAACATGTCTGATTAAAATGAGAATTGTAGTATTTTTAATATACAAAATTTCATTTTCAAGATATTGTAGTATAAAAGAGGCAAGATCATACTTACAAGTATTTTATATATATATATGTTTTAAATATATATTTTTATTTTTCTAAATAATATTAATAGTTAATCAAAAATCTGAAAAAGAAATCTATCCAAACTGTAAGACACTGTATCGTCAATGCAAAGGATGTCTTTCCAAACAGTGCTCTGTTCTAAATATAGACTATTCAATGCAGACCTTAAAGAAGACCATCTATGCACTCGAGTTCGAGGCAGTCCAGCATAGGCCTGTGTAGCGTCTGTTTTATGGAAACAGATAAAAATAGAACAGATAAAACCTAAATTCAAAGTGGTAAGATGTCGTTTCTTTCATCATGCACTTGTCGATCAAGAGATCAATGACAACAGCTCACATCAAACACCAAGAAAGAAAACCACTGCTGTCATTATTATTCTCTGTCACGGATAAACATCCTCTTGTCGATAGATTAACCAGAGAGACATTGTAATGTTTAATTTTTTTTCTTACGCGGTAATTTAACCAGCTAGTAGAAAAAACACTACTATATCTTGGTTTCTGTCGGGGGGGATCTGTCTACACAATTTCTAGCGCGGCTGCCCTTTTGGGGGTAGATGTCTTTGGATAGGAAATAACTATATTTGTAAAGGACTAAAAAATCTGAAAAAAATCTCACATGTTGGGGAAAGATTGTTATTTCAGAATATGCAATAACCCCGATAGTGACCCATTATTCCCTATGCAAGTATTATTCCCTATAGTGCAAGTATTATCTTGCCTCTTTAATTTCATCATTTTACAGATTGCATCTCGTATTTATGTTAATATTACATTTAAGGGAAATTAACATTATTTTAACTATTTTATTATTTATTTGTGCTTTGGAATATTGCCAAACAGTTTCTAAAAAGCTTTGAATTTTGTTCCAACTTGATCTCGATAAACAGAAATTTTTCCGTTTACCACAGAAAGAGGTATACGTCACTGTCATGGCTGTCGAAGTGATGAATTCGCTTGGGGCGGTGTATTGGTAAATTTAAGCGTGGCAATGGCAGTGTTTTATTATATTAGAACGAGAAAGTGAGTGTTCTTTATGTTTAACATTAGAATGTCGATACAATTGTCAATAGATCGCGCAGAGGTTGATTCGAACCATACTACCACTAAAACTGGTCACTCAATGGTAGAGCGCATGCCACATTGGTTGTATTGAAGGCATGTTCATACACTCACTGATCGCTGAGGAGCTCGTATTTTGCACTGCGCTGTTAAAACTTCAATGAGCAAGAGTTCATTATGAGATTTATTACCCCAGCATGTTTTCAAGGTCTTATTTAAATGATACGTCCCTCCCGGTATGTAATACTGTTGACAATGAATTGACGTTGTAGATGCATTGTGACATTACAGAGGTAACGTCACGAATATACCTACATATTTCGGCATAGAATCTGATTACCATTAATCAAAAGCATGGCCTACATTGTACTATTTAAATTGCATCTGGGGCAATAAATAGGATATTACATGATGTTCTATTTAATATCAACTTTATGTCACTCGTGAAACAATACAATTATTCAACTCCGGACATAAAGTTGATATTTAATAGAACATCGTGTAATATCCTCCATTTAATACATCATGTAATATCCTCTATTTTTTCATGTGTGCAGACTGTAGCAAAATAAATAGTTTCTGAAATATTGTCTAGAATTCCTGTTATGTGAAGGATTCATGTAATTTTCTAGAATTATGTGAACTCTTAAAATTCATGAAGTCTAAACTATAGTAAGTCTCTAATATCTGTTGGCAGTATGATTGTTAGGGCTAAAACGACTACCAGATTTTCCTAGTCGACTAGTCGTTTAGTATATCCAAGTAGTAGTTGACTAGTAGCCTCAAATTAAATGACGGATTGTCGCCCTTGGGATTAGCTGTCTTTCCTCTAGTAGAGCAATACACATGTCACTGATATTGACTGGTGATTTTATAGGCCAAGTGAGAAATGTATGTAATGCATTCCTGGTCCATTAAATGAACTGCAACGTGGGTCCCATAGGGATGAGCATTGTCATCTTGAAAGGTGAAATTTCATCCTATTCTGTGAACCATGGGAACAACAACAGGCCTTAAAATTTCATCAACGTATCATTGACATGTCAAGTTGCTACGGATGATAACCAAATCTGATCTCAGATTGTGTGTAATCTCACCTCACACCATGACACTGCTACCCCCATATGAGAGATTCCTGAATAGGGTTCCTTTATTTTGTGTGCTTAGATACAGCATATTACACAACGTTCTATTTAATATCAACTTTATGTCCTGAGCTGACTATATCGCTCTGCTCACCATATCCTATGTCTAATGTGTTAAAGGCACAATCACAGATATTTTCTCATTTTGGACTAGTTCTTATAGCTACAACTACAAAGTACAAATCATGTTTGTACTTCCAAAAACCTTTCACCGCTGTATGGTAAACAAAATTCTGTATTTTGGATATTTATTGTTGTAGCAAACTGATATTTAAAATAGCAATAGTTTATTTTGTTTATTTCAGATCTGGTGAAGGACGAATATACCTTTGGCAGGGGAGACAACTGTGATGTCTCCTTCAATGGAAGTTCAGCGTCTAAGCGAAACCAGTGTTTTCAAGCTTACAGTAAAATACATTTCAAGTTTGTGCGGGTATGTCTCAATATAGTTTAAGTCCATTGCAAGTGACAAGTTAGGATTTCAGTCCATTGCAAGTGACAAGTTAGGGTTTCAGTCCATTGCATGTGACAAGTTAGGGTTTCAGTCCATTGCAAGTGACAAGTTAGGGTTTCAGTCCATTGCAAGTGACAAGTTAGGGTTTCAGTCCATTGCAAGGCACCTTTCAATTCTATTATAACTCATTAATTATTGGTTCTTAAATACATGTAAATATTTGATCACAAATAATATAAGCACTCAAATATGTTTGTTTTGCATTGTTGCATTGTAACCCTGATCTATCAGGTTTCCAGGTTGCGAAACATTTTATTGTACATTGTCATGCTCAACTCATATTTTACATTTGAATTTGAGCAATAAATATGAATTTAACATAAGCACGATAAATCGTACTGAAAAAGGGTTTATAAACTTGGGGCAGACTGCTACCTGGCACAGTCTATGTAAATGTACTCACCCAGGGTGTGCAACCTGGCATAGTCTGTGTAAATGTACTCACCAGGGTGTGCTACCTGGCACAGTCTGTTTAAATGTACTCACCAGGGTGTGCGACCTGGCACAATCTGTGTAAATGTTCTCACCAGGGTGTGCGACCTGGCACAGTCTGTGTAAATGTACTTACCAGGGTGTGCGACCTGGCAGTCTGTGTAAATGTTCTCACCAGGGTGTGCAACCTGGCACAGTCTGTGTAAATGTTCTCACCAGGGTGTGCGACCTGGCAGTCTGTGTAAATGTACTCACCAGGGTGTGCGACCTGGCACAGTCTGTGTAAATGTTCTCACCTGGGTGTGCGACCTGGCAGTCTGTGTAAATGTACTCACCAGGGTGTGCGACCTGGCAGTCTGTGTAAATGTTCTCACCAGGGTGTTTATCTCCATGCAGCAGACCACCAGTACCGGTGTGCACGTGTTCCTTCAAGACACCAGCAGCAACGGAACGTTCATCAACGGAGAGAAAGTCGGTCAGTTGTTTTCTTGGCTCCAGGTCAGCGCAGACATCTTGAACTTCTTCCACGTCTGTTTCCAATAGCTACTTAGATCAACAGAGATAATTTTCAATAATGGTGTTTTTTCACCCTGATCATCAAAAACCTTTTTTGAAAGTTTCTAATATATGTACTAAATAATAAAAGTATATCTTGCTATGGCTACTGACCCACTAGACATAGCACACCAGTGACCATAGCAACATTAAACAAGAACTATAACAACACATTTCAGTAACCATAGCAACATAAGCAGATGGTCGTAACTATGGGAACTACCTATTGTTTGCAGGCAAGGGAAACAAGCAGGTGTTGAACAACAATGACGAGATAGCTCTAGCCCTGAAGAAGAACAAAGGTATAATGTTGCTTCACAACCAGTCGGATTGGGTCAAACTAGTACACACACTATCCTATAATCATCTCAGCCCATGATCCACTCTGATCATCAGTTCAGTACTGTGATCATCAGTTCAGTAAAGTGATCATCAGTTCAGTACTGTGATCATCAGTCCAGTACTGTGATCATCAGTTCAGTAAAGTGATCATCAGTTCAGTACAGTGATCTCCAGTACAGTGATCATCAGTCCAGTACAGTGATCATCAGTTCACTACAGTGATCATCAGTTCTGTACAGTACATTCCTTTATTCCTGTGGACATGGGGTAACTACGGCAGTATGACGACAACTCAGGTTCATATGTTATTTGTGTTGCAGCCTTCGTGTATATGGACCTGAAAGCCTGTCAGGATTCCGACCTGCCCAAGGAGCTGACAGATAAATACACGCTGACCAAGACACTCGGGAGGTCAGTGGCAGTTCAGTTAACAAAGTCACTTCCTGTATATTCACTCACACCTCCCGACAACAGTGTCTACAATCGTGTAACTAACGTATGTTAGCAGAATCGATGCCAACATTTGTCTTCTCCAGAACTATTGGCTGTATTGAACTGTTTCAGTATGAGATGAGCTAGTGCTATGTTTCAGTATGAGATGAGCTAGTGCTATGTTTCAGTATGAGATGAGCTAGTGCTATGTTTCAGAGGAGCCTGTGGAGAAGTGCGACTGGCATTTACCAAGGGTTCGTGTAATAAATACGCGTGTAAGATAATCTCCAAGAAGAAGTTCTCTGTGGGTGGCAAGTCACAGCTGGTTGGTATATTTCCTTCTGTTGCCTGGTGTTACCATGAATTGTGATTTGTCCAATTTATTCTGCATTGGTATCAATGTTCTGTGTCAGTGTTGCTAGGTGATCTCTTCATCTATTCACAGAATATGGCATCACAAGTCATGAGTGAAGTGAAAATTCTGAAAGCTTTGAAACACGTAAGTCTCCAGACTGATGTTTGTCAAAGAGAAGTGGGATGTTTGTCTGTCTAGTCTCACACTCATTATTGTCAAAGTGTCCACTTTAGCCATGTATAATTGCTTTATTGTTTCTCATGGAATTCTTTATAATTACCATTATTCCTAGAATATGTTGAAAGCAGTACCTCCTTTGATTACACTGAAGGGCCTGACCCTGGAAAATGTGACTCGGAAAGCTATGTTGCTGGTCATTTAATTTTACAAACCTTGATGATGTGTACAAGTGAGTTTACACTATGTCCTGTCATTTCAGCTCTGTATAAGTGAGTTTACACTATGTGCTGTCATTTCAGCCCTGTATAAGTGAGTTTACACTATGTGCTGTCATTTCAGCCCTGCATTATTCGTATTGAAGATTTGATCGACACTCCTGATACCGTGTACATAGTACTTGAACTGTGAGTAGACTGTGCCCCTTACACCAATTAATATACTGAGTAGACTGTGCCCCTTACATCAATCTACTGAGTAGACTGTGCCCCTTATATACCAATATACTGAGTAGACTGACCCTTACATCAATATACTGAGTAGATTGTGCCCCTTAAATCAATCTACTGAGTAGACTGTGCCCCTTACACAAATCTACTGAGTAGACTGTGCCCCTTATACCAACTTTATTACACCAATTTTCTGCCTTCTACAGTGTTCTGGTTCTGTTTGTGTTCTGGCAGTGTTGGGGGTGGAGAGCTGTTTGACAGAGTGGTCAGTCTTGGACAGTTTGACGAGCCAATGTCCAAGCTTCTCTTCTACCAGATGATTGCTGCTGTCAAGGTCAGTGTTTAGCAGATAGTAACCCTCTCCCTGCTGACATGATCACTGTCAGAGCAGCGAGCTGGTTAAAGTTATTTTATTCATTTCATTTTACGTGTAGGTACATCGTCACATATGGGTGAAAGATTCCCGCTTTGACATAAAACAATAATTCACTCACATGTATGTACTTTCATGTGTATGCACTGTTCACTGTTGAAATGTTCAATATCAACTGTAATATTACGCCTGATGTACACACAAGTATGCATCCAGTTTTACATTTTTTATTAGATACTAAGGCTTTGAGCTTTTCCACAAAGGCATTAAATGAGTTTCTCTTATATAGTTAAGCATTTTTGTATAGATTGGTTATATATTTAAAATATCTACAAATAATGGGAATGTATTATTATTGTTCACTAACATCAGATTATCCACTGTATTGATATCTCTGAATGTTATTTTGATGTTTTCTCATTTCAGTATTTACATGACCAGGCAATTACTCACCGAGATTTGAAGGTGAGTTACTTCCCTTGTTATTTCCACACTACAAAATTAAGCCGTATTTTATTCATTCATTATTTTCCATTGAACCTTATCAGCGAAAATACAATCAGGAGTGGTTTCTGGTAAAATGTGATTGGTTGACTTGACCAGAAGGTCAGAACATACGCCTAAACATTGTAATGCTAATTATCATACACCTAAACATTATCAAATTATATTTTTCAGCCTGAAAATATCTTATTGGCATCCGACACTGAGAATGAAACGCTCATTAAGGTAAATTTTACTATTCATCCTATGACATTTCTTTTGTATTTGATCCAAATTGACTATCTCTGGGTCCATCCATTGGGTATTGCAAGTATCGCTGATAACACCAAGTGGACCCATGTTGCAGGTAACGGACTTCGGCCTGTCAAAGTTTGTGGATGGGGGGTCATTGCTGAAGACATTCTGTGGCACCCCCACGTACTTGGCACCAGAGATCCTGACGACGGCTGGCAGTGGGTCGTACACCAAGGCCATCGACGCCTGGAGTCTGGGCGTCATCCTCTTCATCATGTGAGATCTTCATCCACTCCATCTGCTACATCCACCACATCTCCTCCTTCCACTATTCAGTCCATTATTTATCTCAACTCTATTCAGTCCATTTTGATCATCCTATCCCCTCCATCCTCTCCACTGAGGTCATAATAATAATAATAATGTATACATTTATATTGCACCAAATCCACGCTTGAAAGTGTGCTCATAGCGCTATATTACCCTGGTCAATGGACCAGTGTTCTCTCATTTTCCTTCGGAACTCCCTGGGAAGTATGCAATCCAAGCTGCCGTTCAAGGCCCTACAAGGTTATCATTTCACATGCTATGTCATCCTATCAGGTACCCATTCTCTGCTGGGTGAACAGGCATGTTCGAACTAAGCCACTGGTCTGAGGTTTTTAGCCTGATTCAATGTGGGGCAGGAATGAACCCTAGATAACCTCAGGTTCTCGATCATCCATCCATGACCCTGTCGTGCTCGAACGTACTTAACTTTAACCTGAGCGGTCAGCTGTGTAATGCACTGGACCATGCACCACCAGTCCTCTGCTCCATCCAGTAGATACTCCCACAGTCTCAGTCAGTCACAGCCACTATTACACTCACAGTCTAAGTCACTGTGAGTCTCAGTTACAGTCACTATCATAGTCTCAGTCACTATCAGTCTCAGTCACTATCACAGTCACTATCACACTCACTCACAGTCATTATTACACTCACAGTCTCAGTCACAGTCACTATCATACTCTCAGTTATAGTCACTATCAGTCTCAGTTACAGTCACTATCAGTCACTATCACAGTCACAGTCACTGCCACAGTCACTATCACAGTCTCAGTCACATTCTTATGAAGAACATTCCAACTAATCTGCTCACATATAACTGTGTTGGCTGTTTATGTCCTGACATTCACATTGCTTGATTGATTGGTTGATTTATTGGTTGATTTTTTTCGTGATCGATTGATTGGTTGGTTGATTCCAGGTTATCAGGCTACCCTCCGTTCTCTGATGAGCGTAAAGATATGGATCTTCCAAAGCAGATCATGGGGGGCCATTACAATTTCCCCAAGGAATACTGGGCTGAAATATCCGAACCTGGTAGGTTCCAGACAAATATACCACTCTACTGTTTATGTAATATGCGGTCAGGTTAGAACTGAAACCTTTGTGTACAATAGTAATCATATCAGTATGTTCAACTGGTGGGTGGTAGTGCAGTGGTAGAACGTTGGACTTCGGAACCAAAGGTTCCAGGTCCAAATCCCATCCAGGGGGCCCGGCATCAATGTTTGCAAGTTACCTTTCTTACGTGATATTGATAGGATGCGCTGTCTGTAGAGTGGCAATGCAGTTATCCTTGGTCTTGTCAGTACCAGCCGGTGCTCACAGGTTTACTGCAACATTCTGTGCTATGGATGTTGAGGGTTTCCTCCTGCCCTAAACTGACAAGCCGTGATATGTGAAAGAATCTTGAAAGCAGCTCTAATCCCCAATTAACATTTATTAACAAGTATGTTCAACTCGTAGACTGTGTACAATAGTGTTCATATCAGTACATGTATGTTCAACTAGTAGACTGAGGCTTTCCAATGTATTTCTTTCATTACAGCAATTGATTTGATAAAGAAGTTGATGACAGTTGATGCTAAGAAGAGAATCACACTTTCAGAGGCCATGCAGCACCCGTGGTTCAAGGTGAGTAACGGTGGAGACACTGGACTGTAATGTCCTTCATAGATGTCAAAGTTGTCATACAAATTGGACAGAGTTCACTCACTCCCAGAAATAAATGCAAGACTGCAAGACTGCAGGATTAGTCAGTCAATGCTGGTGGGCGTCTCTAGCTGCCTACAACAACTCAGAGGTTAAAGTAAAACAAAGTACTTTGATGCTGACATTTGTTTCTGTGTACCTCCCCAGGATGAGACGATGAAGACGAAGGCTCACAAACTGATGTACCCCAAAGCAGATGGCATGGTCCCTCCCACAATCCTGGTGAGATATCTACATCACACACACACACACACACACACACACACACACACACACACACACACGAGTTCGATCAGATCTACTTTAGTAGCCAGACCAGCAACTTCGCGACGTCTCAAAAATAAGATATACGCATCCAAAATCCAAAACTAAATCCAATGAAAATATTCAACTCCCACTCCACTCAATGAGATAAAAATGGTATTTGAGAAGCAAACTTGAATATCCTCTATATCTGTGGATGTCATTCGAATGATCTGATGCGAATATTGCCCATAATTCAACTACGATTCTACTATCATTCAACCCTCCTCTCTCGGTGGTAGAACCATGGTAACTATTGTGACCTTTTGATGTCACTTTAGTAAACTTGGGTACCAGACCTTTCGTCCCATGTTCGTTATGTCTCCATTCACGTGGAAGGCCCCAGTCCAGTTCAGTTATGTAATGCACTCAATGCATGACAAACACAAATTCTATTTTTAGTTTTGTACAACCTAAAAATAAATAGCACCAATAATAAAGATTTTTTTTTATATATATCACTAAATGTTTTGAGTATTATTTTATGCAGAGGGGCGATGTACGAAAGACGGAACAGGCAAAATGGTCAATTTGCATGTGCGAGAGCATCAGTACGTGCAAAATGAACCCTTTTGTCTGTTCCATCTTTCGGACGTCGCCCATCTGCATAAAATAATAATTACTCAGAATATTTAGTGATAGCTATATAAACAGATTTTGTTTTAATGAAATTCTTGCAATAAATTAATGCATTTCATGCCAACTTGCTATAGTATGTTTCTCTTCCACCAATTGTTTTATGGACGTATCACAGGGTAGTGGGTCTACAGTATGTGATCACAGCACAGTTGAGTAGCAATGTCTCGAATATGACACGGACATAGGTGACACATGCGAGTTGGCAGATAATACGTAATATAATACGTTGATGATCATTATGTAAACAATGAAATGAAATTAACGTAACAAAAAGTTGTCATATCAATATTTAACAAAGTCAAGTGTACAGACACTGAATGTAGGTGAAGCCTGCAGGTCTTGAAATGTCGCTGGAAAGAACTATAAATCGGGTCACGTGGTCTGGTAAATACAGTAGATTGATCAAACTTGCGCAGTGACATTGTGAAGCTGGCCTCAGACAGGAAGCTACTTCATGTATTACTCACACAGACTGGAAGTAACTGTTACTTCTGAGTAATACATGATTGCTTCCCATCTGAGCAACTATTTTAATCAGACAGGATTTTATTACCATGCAGATAAAATTCTAGGAATCTGATTGGTCGAGAGCCAAAGTGTACCACACTGTGTTGAGGTAGCCTTGTTTGTTTCCCTGAGTAATACAGATTTTAGAGCCCCTAATATTTCTAGTATTAGGGGACGGCCAGTTTGATTTTTATTTAATTAAAAAAATTGGGGTTTAGAGCTGCTTTCAAGATTCTTTCACTTATATCACGACTTGTCAGTTTAGGGCAGGAGGAAACCCGCAATATGCATAGCGCTGAATGTTGCAGTAAACCTGTGAGCACCAGCTGGTACAGACCAAGGATGATAGCTGCATTGCCACTCTACAGACAGTGCATCCTATCAATATCGCGTCAGAAAGGTAACCTTCACGAACATTGATGCCACCAGGCTCCCTGGAAGGGAACTGAACTCAGGACGTTTGGGTCCAAAGTCCAAATGTTCTACCACTGGCCCCCAGTTTGCTGTACAGCCGATTGATTTTTGAAGTGCGAATTACCAAAGTTTATTTTAGTCATTATAAACAATAATTAGGCTTAGTTTTCTCCAACATTGCCAACTGCTCAAGACAATTGCGCCATAATCACTCTCTACACCGAGTCACGACTGACCATTGTTATTCATGCATGCATGATACATGTGCTTTCAAATGGACTGGACTTAATAACGGAAATATCTACATCCGACGTATACAAAGAAAACTAGAGATCTGAATGGCAATAAATTTGTAATTTCAGGGTTTCAAGGGTTAAACGATGTCATGTAGGGTGAGAGTGTCATGTAGGGTGAGAGTGTCATGTAGGGTGAGAGTGTCATGTAGGGTGAGAGTGTCATGTCGGTCCATTGCGCCTCAGGAAATACGGAATGTTGGGGACCAACATGACACTATCACCCTCGAAACCGTGAAATAACCAATAGTATTGTTCACTGTGTGCTGATCATTTCCTCAGCCGGCCGGAAAGAAACGAGGCACAGACTCGGAACCTGATGAAATTCCAGCCAAACGGAAAGGCTCAGCAAACACGACATCTCCGCCAGAAACACCGTGACAACATCATGACCTCGGAATACTTGTGACTGGGAAGATGCTGACGGTGATCCCTGGTTGTTATCTTGGTAGTGGACAACAACAAATGCCCAACTATTGGGGTGTGTGTTATTTGTATATGACCAAATAACCAAGAAACTGCTACACCTCTAGAAATATGCTTAGACAACCCTGGTCGACAATTGCATTTAGAAAACTTTAATGACTGCATTTCACCACGTGCAACGCGAGTTTATCTACGTCATCAGCACCCGTTGTTATTTGGATACAGGCAGGTTTTGAACAAACCATTTTGTAGCTTTCTGTTGTTGTGTGTGAATATGATGCTTGAGTGTGAAGGAATATTACGATGTGTAAATGTTTATTGTTAACATGTTAGTACATATATGGGTGTGTGAATGTCTGTTATGGTTATAGAATGTACTAGTATTAAGCAACAAGTTTCATGATGCAAACATACAAAGTATTTGTGCTGCCATGAAATATTTTGCTATATTGGTATATGCAAATAAAAGGAAAATATGGAAACAATGTTTTGTTATCAATTTAATTTAAAACCTTTGTAGAGATAACACAGACTGCATACAAGTTCAGTATCCTGTTAAATGTCTTAAAATAATAACTTCAGTGTATTATTTTTTGTTTTTGATTCGGGGTTTAGAGCCGCTTTCAAGATTCTTTCGCTTGTCAGTTTAGGGCAGGAGGAAACTCAAAACATCCGTAGTGCAGTAAACCTGCGAGCACTGGCTGGTACTGACAAGACCAAGGATGATAACTGCATTGCCACTCTACAGACAGCGCATCCTATCAATATCGCATTAGAAAGGTAACTTCTGCGAACATTGATGCCGGGCTCCCAGGGCAGGATTTGAACATGGAACCTTTGTCTCCGAAGTCCAACGTTCTACCACTGCACTACCACCTGCCCTCTCAAGTGATTATAATTGAAGTGGTTCAAGGTGTTGGGATGGATGTAGTTAAAGGGATTGTGATGGAAGTTCAAGGGATTGTGATGGAAGTTCAAGGGATTGTGATGGCGGATGTTTGATATCTTAATGGCCGTGGTATCAATTACCAAATACATGCATTTAAAAATAACAGATATTCTGCCATATATCATGCTGCGATCAAGAACATTAATAAAGCCAATGTTGCAGAAACATGGAAGCTGTAAAGTTGAAAGATGCCGTGAAATGCTAAAAGGCAAAAGTTATTCATTCTCAAGACGGAAGGAAGCTGAGCTCTGGCTGAGATTGAATCACAAATCTTTGTTTGCTAAGCGCTCATGTCTGTTAGCTATTTGGAGACATGTGCTTTATTTATCATCTAATTGATTGTCTCACACCAGAACTTGAACAACAAAATCCAGGAATAAAAAGTTCTAGCCGTGATAGCACCACTGTTAAAGGACATGGAAAGCATAAATTGCATGGAACCTAAAACAAATTGATTACCTTAACAGACTACCGAACAGTTAGGAAATTTATGATGGGCAAATCTTGCAAATTTACACAAAAACAGTTTGACATTTTTAGGACATGTTTTCTTTTTTCTGTATAAGTTTGTACACAGTCGTGTCTCTCTGGAATGGCCATCAAACATGGAGCGTGAAGTCTACGAGACAAACACATGGCCATCGGTTCTTCTCCTGAATTATCCTTGTACCAGTCTGTATAAAAACAAGGTCTTCATGTCAAATTTGAAAACACAATAGCAACTCTAGACTCTGGGCTTCTTTCTAGATTTTTTTTAAAGCATTATTCTGCATAATAAAATGTTTGAACTTTCTGTAATGGATCTGGAACGAACTGCCGAAAAATTGGGAAATGTGCATGTATTTTTTTTAATGATTAAAAACCATGCTATTATGTTTAATAAGTTTTAGCATAAAATTGATTTATGTGAAGCGTTTCTGTTCAGTGTCTATTAACATAATGAAAGAAACTTTTCCTATAAAGTAATGTAACATGCAAATTTCCACATCGGCATTGCATCGTGTATCTATACGATGTCGTGAAGGACATTGTGTGTGTATTAGTCATCACGCATCACGTGACTACTGCCATATGTAAGATGATGACAGTCTATGAGTGTATATGTCACTAGCACTCTATGTCAGTGCGTACATTAATAGAAAAGTGGCTAACCTGTAGTACAAGTACAAGTTTAGGATTTCAATTGTTAAAAAGAAAGTTTTCTTCAATACATTTTATCGATCTAATTAAAATCAGATGTAGAATATATTACATAGACTCTGCAAATTTAACCAGTATGTTTTTACATCCAATTTTAATTAGATTGAACATTGCATATGTGCACACGGTAGACTGTTTTAGTATAGGATTTGGGTGGGTGGTAGCGCAGTGGTAGAACAGTTGGACTTCGGAGCCAAAGGTTCCAGGTTCAAATCACGCCCAGGAGAACCCGGTATCAATGTTCGAGAAAGTTACCTTTCTGACGCAATATTGATAGGATGCGATGTCTGTAAAGTGGCAATGCAGTTATCATCCTTGGTCTTGTCAGTACCAGTACTGCAACATTCAGTGCTACGGATGTTGCGGGTTTCCTCCTGCCTTAAACTGACATGTCGTGATATAAGTGAAAGAATCTTGAGAGCGACTTAAAACCCCAATCCAAAATTATTATTTTTTTAAATGGTTACTGTCAATATAGCACAAGTTTTATCATTGGATTCACATTATCACCAATTCATTGGTAAATTAAAGATTTGAACGTGTATCGACTTCATGGAGAGATTCCCATTGAATTTATTGTCCCATTCACTTTGCAGCATAACCGGCTCGTAAGGGTGAAAAATTCTTGCTGCGACATTGAACAATAACTCGCTCACATGTTAATAATGTTAGTTTCAATATACCGGTAATTTCATTCGTGGTCATTTTCCAAGAATCATTGGTGTAAATTGTAATTGTAGTATCATAGTAGACTTCTTGATCATAGGATAAGATGTCACAGCTTATTGTCTTGTTAGTTGTAATATAATGGAAATTTATTTCTTGTTGAATTCCAAAGGTCAATGTCTTTTTTTACGATGATATTGCTGAAGGTCTTTGTCTGTGTTGCAGTGATGATTCAGAATGATGTCAGTTACAATTATCATGCAGAAGGTCTTTGTTGATGCCAAGGTCATTGTTATTGCAGTGATGATGTCAGTGATGGATGCCTCTTTTTCAGTTATGATGCCATGGTGTTTGTGATTGCAGTGATGAAGCCAGGGTGTTTGTGATTGCAGTGACGATGCCAGGGTGTTTGTGATTGCAGTGATGATGCCAGGGTGTTTGTGATTGTAGTGATGATGCCAGGGTGTTTGTGATTGCAGTGATGATGCCAGGGTGTTTGTGATTGCAGTGATGAAGCCAGTGTGTTTGTGATTGCAGTGATGATGCCAGGGTGTTTGTGATTGCAGTGATGATGCCCAAGGTTGACATGCTGGAGGAATACAAGCAGGAGAGACAGAAGTACAAGGAGCTGCGACAAAGGCAGGGCAAGAAAGGGTCGAGTCGCGAGGCAGACACGCTGGCGATGCTGGCCAGGTTCCAGAGCAAGCTGCAGTCGGTGAGGAGCATATCGGAGGAGGAGGAGGAGAAGATGGAGGAGAAGGAGGAGGAGGAGGAGGACGAGGATGAAAGTGGAGAATCTTGGTAGGATTGGCGACTTTGAAATTAATTGTTTGAAAAACCTTACGAAAATTATTGATGGTAGTCGAGTTCTTGTTGATGGTTGGATGCAGGGAGGGTACAATGGGATTTATTTAACCTTCTTTTATTTCTGGAGGCAGTTATGGATGCCTTATATAGCAGGGACTGTTTTATGCTACCAGGAGAATGTTAAATTATGGTTCTCTTTCTTAATGCTTCTAGAAAATTTGGAATTATTATTTTGTATTTTTATAATGGAATAAAATAGGATTCCTTCTTTCTTACATTGTCACATATGGGTGAAAGATTCCTGCTGTGATCTAAAATAATAATTCACCCACTCAATTATTTCTTGCAATTAAGGCATGACTTGGGATCTTTTTCATGACTAGCTCAATTTGTCTTCACCCAAAATAATTTGTTGGAATAGGAAGGAAGCCATTTTGAATTCAATATTGTTAATGACGCCATTTTTCTCTTGTAGGATGACCCATAAGTTGAAATTCCAAGACAAGTCCAGGAAGGTGCTTGATGCAAACATCACGGATGCAGATCGATACGAAATATATGACCCGCGGAATCCACTCACAAAGAGGCGCCGTGAAGCAAACAAGAAAGGTTCTAGTTCTCAGGATCGGCGGTAGCAGTGGTGGGGATTTTTCTAACTTTCAAACCTGGAGATTCACCTGGATGTTGAAGTGATGTTTTATTTTATTCTCGGAAGTGAAAATTGATGATAACGGATTGACGATAAATCAAATGCCAGTATTTTATGCATCTAAGAATAAATGAGAAAATCAAGATCTCGACTCAAAATTGTATTATATTATATAATTGTATGCACCGGGTATGTATATGTTTATGTTTGAGATGGGAGAGGATTTATGGAGATGTGTTTTAAAAGTAAACATTGTCCAATGAAAATGTTAGTCACTGAAAAAATGGAATTATTCATGTTTCGAAATATCTGCATGCAGGTTCTTTTTGTGAATGAAATTACAAATGTATTGCCAATTTGATAACTGAAAAATGAGAATATTGAGCTTTCACTGTTGTGTACAATAATTGCAAATTTCAAATTGCAATGTTATTGAAATGTACATTTATCAAGTGATGTACTGTAGTGTATATTTCTTTTGCTAAATAATGATATAGTGTAATTTATTATTACATTGTTTGTAACTTTAAAAAAAAAATAAAATAACTGTTAATGATATTGAGAATTTTAAATGTTAACATTTACAAAGATTAAAAAATATAATGGACATTTCATTCATTGTTAGTCATGCTGCAGCAAATTAGGCAAACTATTATGTATGTTGAATGGTCAGTTTGAAGAATAATCCATGATTGTTTCTATGTTCAGTATGAATTTGAATAAATATTATTTTGCTGGTCATGTCTTTTTGATAATGTCCTCATCAACACTTTCTGAGCTGTTGTTGCTTTAATCTGTTTACCATGTGTACTAAATACTAAAACAAGCTTCCACATTAATCCACTGTTATTGAACAAGCGAGATCCTAGATGTATTCTATAAGTTTGATAATATTCGTCGTAGCAGTATAAAGAGGAGTATATCACAGTATAAAGAGGAGTACCGGTATATGTTTTTATGTGCTCTGTGGCTCAGGTGATAAATTCATACACAGAACACATACGATCACATATGAACACATACGAACATATATGCCCCAAGTAATAGTGATACAACAAATGCTGACCTGTTTCAATTTGGTATTGTAAAAGAATGAAAACATTTATTGAAAATGCATACCAGGTCATTTATTTTAGACGTGATCGCTATAGATGAACAGGCAACAGTCACATGAGATGGGCAGATCTTCATAAAAAGCATGCAGCATGTAAACCTGCATGGGGTATATAAGGGTTTTTATGATAACGCTGAAAAATGTATTTCCCTCTTGGCGGCTCAAGCAGAATACACAGGATAATTGTCAAGATCATGTGAACCAATCTTATCAGACAATTTTGACATGGAGGCAGATAAAAGAAATTTCAAACATTATCTCAATTTATAGTATTCTACTTACTATACATTCACCAAAGTATACTACTCCAAACAAGTTAAGGGTCAGTACATATCTTGCATCTACAAATGTATTTACAATAATACAATCGTAATGAATGCGAGCGCATTTTCACTGTTGAGGTATTGTTGAGAATGTTTGTTTACACATAAGGACCCTCTAAAATGTACAGATTTGTTAAGTCAGTATATGTGTGGAGAATTTATTGATATCTTCATAGCATAACAAGCATTTCCTCATGGACAAATTAAGTTACTAAGGACCATATATATTAATCTATAATCCTTCCCCGAAGTATGATGGGTTTTTTTCAGATTTTTTTTAATGATCTAGAAATATTGCAATTACAAGAAACTCCTGCATAATTGTCCAGGTATAGTAGAGCTTTATAAACTTCATTTAGTTCGTACAGTTTTAGGTAAATTTAAAATGTACTCTGCAATAAAGGATGTAGTCTTATCCTATTTGTGCCAAGAATAGAATATATATATAATCTCATAGCAATTACAGAATACTTGCCATTATTATAATCCAAAACATACAGATCACGGGAATACTGAATGGTCACCTTCCAGTCCTCTGTTCAAGACATGCACTTTAATGTGTCGATTGGCTGGCCATTGTTTGAAATGATATTGATAATGATATTGATAATGATAATGATGATATTGATAATGATGATATTGATAATGATATTGATATTGATAATGATATTGATGTTGATAATGATAATGATAATGATATTGATAATTATATTGAACTTATTCGTCCTATCGCGACGACAGACCTACAGTCCAGTTTGGTATTATGGTCATGAATGCGAAATATTCCTTCAAAACGGGCAATCCTTGTCTGGTTTGTTTTAGAATAACAGTAGATATTATGGCGAATACCATCAAAGATGAGGGTTATGTTTTTTGTGTTCCAAAGCTTAATTTTTCGCTTTTGCGATAGGCAATGATGGGGTGAATGGAAATACGTGTATCATTCCAGTATGATGATTGGATTTCATCCTCTGTTTGTCATGTCTCTAACTTCCCATCTTTGAGAACCAGATATGTTACCAATCCGAACAGATACGTTTCTATGAAAAACAGGTGTTTGGTAGCATAATAAACATATTTTGTTACTATGTTTTTAATTCACAAATTATCTACACATCCTCCCAGTTCACTATTAATATTACAACACTAAACATTGAACATGTCATTCCAAATTGTTATTTGGGAAACCAAACAAGTATTTATATTATTATGCAGAAACATGTCATGTGTCAGAAAGAACCATCAACGTAACAAATTACGTTCCTTTTAACTTTATTTTCATATCTTTTGTGTTGTGTGTGTCGGCTTCCGACACGGCCAATATGACAGGAGTAATATGATCGATATTTATAGCATTTAAAACTTATTATGAGCACTAAAGCTAGTATGTATACCTCTATGTGCAAATCATCACAATTCATGCATTTGTGTTAGTTCTAGCATACCTCCGATTGAAAAACAGGGGTTTTGCACACAGTGGAGAATGGACGAACAGTAAAAACCGACGAAAGAACAAAATGTTTGAACTCGCACCATTCATTATTTTCTATAAAATAGTAGCGGGAACGCCCCCCTTTAACCTATGACCTTTTGATAAAATACACCAATCAGTGCGAGTCATTCTATTCAATGCTGTTTAACTGTCAGAAACATGGCGGCGTTTCCATCGCTCGCTCAGGTTTGTAAAATTTCTCAAACAGCAGTATAATTTGTGCGATCGCATGTATTTCATTCACAGTCATCAACATATTCGAATAATACACCTTCGTAGCTAGCACTCGACCGACCAGTTATCTACTTTCGCAATAAGTCTGACCCGAGTCGAAGTGAATGTAAACACACTCGTCTGAAATGACATTTTGATGAGATGTCATCTAAGTTCGTGATGCGGCATATGAATTATTTATATGGAAATATTAAAATAACCAGCAATGCATGTTCGTAACGGTAGAGCACGGATGATATAGCAGTCAGTTTGTATGACCGAAATTATGGCAGGTTGTCGGACGTAAACTGTAAAATAGTTAGACTAGCATCTCGTATGTTCACATGACATGGTTCAGATTTAATGGGTTATACATCTAAACATGTTCCTAAATCGCCACTCATATGGAAAAAAAAACCCAATTGTTCGACAATGTCATCAAATACTCCTAATAATTTATGTACGTTGTTATAAAGCTAATCATAAGATATACGGAAGTAGAAGTTGACCAGATTCTGTATGAGGTCATATACATCATCATGATCATTTACATACTATCAGTAATTAGTAGATGTATCCGAAGCTCCTACATGCTCTAATTATTAGTAGAGGTATCTGAAACTCCTACATGCTCTAATTACACATTTACATACTATCAGTAATTAGTAGAGGTATCTGAAGCTCCTACATGCTCTAATTACACATTTACATACTATCAGTAATTTGTAAAGGTATCTGAAGCTCCTACATGCTCTTTTTACACTATATCTCCATCTACATGATCATAGTGTGCACCATATGATAATGCAGTAAGTAGAGCAAGGTTTAAAATCTTATTACAGAAAACCTATACTTGCACACACATAAATCCAACTATGGTATATCGTGTTGTGATTTATATATATATCCACTGTAGACAGTTGCTTCATCTCCATAATGCTTCTGTTATCTGCTATCTGGAGATTTAGATATAGTTAACTTAAATGCATATGATGCTAGCGGTGTCTAGATTTCTGGACTATATCCACCGATCCCTGTTGAAGGCAACTGGAGACATGACGACAGTCCAGCAGATTAGATTAATTTACATCATAATCATGATCTGATGATATTTGATTACCATTTGTTTATAAACGTGTGCAATCGTCTGTATCAGTATGTGCAGTCACATATACTATAATCAACTATTAGGTAATTTCACATTATTTTCCATGCAAGGTCACGCATGAGCAGAGCTGTTAATGCTGGCATTCCGTGGAGATGCTTAAAACATAACATCATACAACATTCCATAGCACTTATCTCAGTAAATACTTCATGGAATGAAAAAGAAGAAAAAAACACACTACAATTTGTTATCTTGTACTACGATGTACTACCTAGCCAAAATATACAATTCAGAATCTTTCATCATTAATAACAAATCTGTCTATAATAAGCTATCACCAAATATGTTGAAAAATGATCACCAGGGGTGACCAGGCTAGTCACTCATTAGCCGACAAACGTCTCTGCTCATGCATAACCTTGCTTGGCGAGCAACGTGAAATTACTGAAGAATTTGCATGGACAGCTTAACTTTAAATATTATGGTACTGGAATCTGAATAGTGGCTTATTTAAAGACATTTTGTAAATTAATAATACTATTAACATTAATTCTACATCTATTCTAAGCATGATAATGAAATTGTCTGATTAACCGCATATTGCTTGTATGCATGATGTTTAAACCAGCTTGATTAGCTTAAGTGAACACTCTTTCATTTCCATAACAATGTGAGTACTGGTACCATATATTTTGTAACAATTTTATGAAATATTGCGCGAGCTTCAACATGTTCAATAGGATGAATTACATCCTGAGCAAACTATATTAATATTTCCTCTAGTTTTAACAATAGAAAATATAACTTTTTGTTTTACTGCTCAATAATCACAAATCTCCTTTATTATTTATGTTGAACTTCCTATAATTTTTCAGATTGTGGGTAGCCACATAGGAATATATGAAGCATACTATCTACAGGTGAGTCTTAACAATGGATGTTACATTGGAATGCTCATTGCGTATGGGTAAAAGATTTTGGCTGTAATGTAAATCAATAGCTCGTCTACATCATTGGAATGCTATAATTATACCCAAGGTGCACACAAATAGTATGTATCATTGATGCATTGGTTATTGGTTAATGTGTCATTTAAAAATTAAGTGCTAATGGTTCTTTTCGTGTAAAATGACCCAAATTTGACCTTTGTCCCTCCTGCCAGGCTGACCCACGTAACACCGGAAGTGTTGGCGCTCTGGATGCGGCCATCTTTCTGAAGAAGTCCAAACTCAAGGACACCATCTTGTCCCAGGTATGTTTGGCGTCTGTAATTATCATAATTGCTTATCTCGACCCATGTCCTAATGTACTTTGGTAAGTGATTAATCATTGTTAAATGGGGGGAAAAAACCCCACCATTTATATTTCATCCAATGTTGTATTTATGTTATTCTTTTGCTGTTTTATCATATGTTAGATATTTTCTTTCAGATCTGTATAATTTTTTCTTGGTGTGGTGTCAGATCTTTGTCATATTTTGTTGCTGTGTTTTCAGAACCGCATCATAATTTCTTGCTATGTTATCATATCTGTGTCATATTTTCTTGCTGTGGTATCAGATCTTTGTCATATTTTGTGACTGTGTTATCAGAACCGCATCATAATTTCTTGCTGTCTTATCAGATCTGTGTCAAATTTTCTTGCTGTGGTGTCAGATCTTTGTCATATTTTGTGGCTGTGTTATGAGAACTGCATCATAATTTCTTGCTGTGTTATTAGATCTGTGTCATATTTTCTTGTTGTGGTGTCAGATCTGTCATATTTTGTGGCTGTGTTATCAGAACTGCATCATAATTTCTTGCTGTGCTATCAGATCTGTGTCATATTTTCTTGCTGTGTTGTCAGATCTGGGACTTGTCTGATCCGAATGGGAAGGGCTACCTGGAGAAGTCTGGCTTCTTTGTGGCGCTGAAGCTGATCTCCCTGGCACAGAATGGGCAGGATTTGAACACCTCCAAGCTCGTCCTTGAGACCCCACCACCAAACTTGGTATGAGGGAACACTAGGTTATCATCCTCTAAAATACAGGCCCAGTGCTTCCTTAATGTATGTCACTGGTCTAGCAAGCAGAGACCCTTGATTTGATTTGATTTGATTTGATTTGTTTTGATTTGATTTGATTTGATTTGATTTGATTTGATTTGATTTGATTTGATTTGATTTAATCATAGTTTATTCATCAGAAAAGGATTGGAAAAAAGTTGTCCCACTTACTAAATCTGCTACTGAGCCCCTTCACTGATAGCGTTTTGGTCAACTTAGGTCAAGAAGAATAGAATTTTTTTTTATTGATTGAGTCAATCAGAGAGCTCCTTTTGTTTTGTTGATGTGATAATATGTGCGAGAAGCTTGGATTGGTCCATTTTTTAAAAGATATTCCAGTTGCCATATTTTCATAGAAATCACTTAAGTTCACTTTTTATCATCTGGATGATCATGATGTGTATATCCATTATTATAATGTTAAATTGTTATGAACAGCCCTGACTATGGATTACATGCAATATACATTTTCCCAACCTATTAATATTTCTATTATACATCTACTACAGGGTCCCGTCGAACCTGTTGTTGTTGAGAGTGTCGCCCAACCTACGTGGGATGTGAAGGTAGAGATGCAAAAATAGAAATAATATAAATATCTTTTAATATCAGCATGATGAGACTACTAAATATTTTCAGTTTAATGGTAAAATTGTGTTTATGTCTGGTTTGAGATGTAAAAATATAAATAATATAAATATCTTTTAATATAAATATCTTTTAATATGAGCATGACAAGACTGCTAAATATTTTCAGTTTAATGTGAAAATTGTGTTTATGTCTGGTTTATAACTGGTACTAGATTTACCTGATGTGCAGGATGTATTTGTTAGAGGTACGTAATATTTGACGTGTGTGTTGCCTGTTTTCAGCCGTCGGAAAAGTCCAAGTATGACCAGGTGTTCGAGAGCCTCGGACCAGTCAACAACCTCCTGTCTGGAGATAAAGTCAGACCAGTGAGTGACATGATTATCAAAGTAATACCTTCAAACATTAATTGTATTGCATTACACTTTGGTTATCATCAAAACATTTTTATGTTATTTTTCTTACAAGTACAAAAATAAATAAATTAGACGTAATTTAAAACAAGGAGTTCTCACATGTGATTTGTTATCAAACCAGGGTAACATTGCTTCCAGTATGAATTGGATCTCTGTTAACTGATTGGTCTCATATGGTCAGCTGACCACTGAAATTGACATTCGTGATCCTGACACCTGTCAAATTTCAAAGATGGACCCGATGTAGATGTTTAACAATCATAAACCTTTTTACTAATATTGTGTTGATGTATAAAATAAGATTGTGTTGATAATAAAGGCCTCAAAGTTACAACATTTTCCAACTTAAAACAAGTGAAATACTGTTGTGTGCTAGGTAAATTAGGATGTTTAATGGTTCATTTTTATGCAAGGTTGAAAGTCTGTTGATATTAACATGAAGAATATTTAACAAAATTATAGGTGGTTCATATTTTGTTTGCTAAAGCATGTTATTTTCTTTCTCTATGAACAGGTGTTGCTGAATTCCAAATTGCCTATGGATATTTTGGGACGAATCTGGGATTTGAGTGATATTGACAAAGATGGATACCTTGATAGGGAAGAGTTTTCAGTCGTAAGTATCTCAAGAACAGCTCTTTGGCTATGAGCAGTTACGACCTGTTTTGTCCAAACTGCGTACATGTTGGTGCATTCATGCAGTGCATAATATTAGTAGAATCAACTTGATGAATTTGACAAACACATTTTGTAAGTTATTTATTATGAGTGTCTCATTACTTGTGCTATTATTTCGAAAGTTGGCAGGGTTTCGTTAGATCTTGTTGCTGGAGGGTATCTGAAAATTAACCAACCACATTGATTTTTGTTATATTATACATGCAGTGTTGCATCACTATAAGAACAATCAACTCTTGTTTCTGAGGTTATGAAACATTTTGAGTACGATTTCATGCTCAACTCATGTTTTGTGCTCAAATACAAATACCAATGCAAAATGCAAGTTAAGCATAAAATTATTCTCAAAAAGGTTTTCGTAGCATCAGGGTATCTTGCATTTATTTGTTACATCTCATCTCCATTACAGGCCATGCATCTGGTGTATCGGGCGAGAGAGAATGACCCCACCCCTACTGCTCTACCTCCAGGGTTGATTCCGCCCTCCAAGCGGAAGACAGGCCCTGCCCTCCCAGGAGCGGTCCCAGTGTTACCGGGTGTGGCAGGGCCAGACACAGGACAGGTGGTGCCCCCTATGACGGACCCCACAGCTGTGAGTGCCATTCGTTGATTCCCCAGATATCTGGTCTGTCACAGTGTACTACTGATGTTGGTGTCCTTTTTTTTTTTTTTTATGACATTGTATACATGTGTCTTGCTTTCAAACTAGCTGTCATGTATGGATGAAATATTCCCGTCGCAACATAAAGCACTAATTTAATCGAAACTTTCAAACTAGCTGGCATTGATTGATCAACTTGATTAGCAGATATTGATTGGTCAGCTTGATCAGCAGACATTGATAGGTCAACTTGATTAGCAGGCATTGATTGGTCAACTTGATTAGCAGGCATTGGTTGGTCAACTTGATTCCACATTAATTCAAACTAACACATACCATCAGATTTAGTAACTATTTATACTTTCAAAATAAAGACAATTTGCAGACATACTTCTTTAAATGTTGGGCGGGTGGTAGCGCAGTGGTAGAACGTTGGACTTTGGAGCCAAAGGTTCCAGGTTCAAATCCCACCCCAGGAGACTGGCATCAATGCTCGTGAAAGTTACCTTTATGATGCAATATTGATAGGATGCGCTGTCTGTAAAATGGCAGTTATCATCCTTGGTCTTGTCTTGTCACAAATAGGTGAAAGATTCCCACAGCGATGTTAAACTCCATAATCACTCACTCACTTCTTGGTCTTGTCAGTACCAGCCGGTGCTCGCAGGTTTACTGTAACAATCAGTAAAACTGATGTTGCGGGTTTTCTCCTGCCCTAAAAACTGACAAGCTGTGATATAAGTAAAACGAATCTTGAAAGTGGCTCTAAATCCCAAAAAGAAAAGAAAATATTATAATGTTGTTATAAAGTTACCTTTCTGACGCGATATTGATAGGATGCGATGTCTGTAGAGTGGCAATGCAGTTATCATCCTTGGTCTTGTAAGTACCAGCTGATGCTCGCAGGTTTACTGTAACATTCAGCGCTATGTTGTATTGCTGTTTGTATTTGTCCAGGTTGGAGGGAAGCCGTGGGTGGTCACTGCAGCAGAGAAAGCCATCGCAGACGGAATGTTCCTGAAGCTGGACACTGATATGGACGGACTGGTCACCGGGGCCGAAGTCCGCACCATCCTGGTACAGAGTGGTCTCCCCAACCCCATGCTGGCCCACATCTGGTGAGCGCTGCCTGTCAACACCACAGTATCACATGAATACTGTATATGTTTGTAAGACAAATTACCCTGCGATACCCTTGGCATGTAATTTGATGACAAACTGTGGACACAGCCATTTTTCTAACTCCTAGGATCACTGTGTGATTTGTTTAGGTAAATGCACACATATTTATTGGAAAGGTTCGTGCTCCGAAACGTTTAGAGTAGGATTTCATCCTCAAGCTCATATTTTGTATGTGGATTTGTGAACAAAACTTTGTTGAGCATGAAATCGTACTCCGAAAAGTTTCTAAATCTTGGGGCCTGGTTTTGCACGAATTTCAAACATAATTATCACAATCTCATTACAAATGATTTATTCTTCTTTTCTTCTTTTCATCACAGGAACTTGTCGGACATGAATGGCACGGGCAAGTTGAACGCGGACCAGTTTGCGCTGGCCATGTACTTGGTGCAGCAGAAGATGAAGGGCGTGGAGCCGCCATCTGCTCTGATGCCAGAGATGATTCCTCCGTCCCTGAGACCCAAGACTGGCGCAGACCCCGCTGCCTTCGGCGTTGTGGTGAGTGCACATGTTCATTTCAGCTGTGCGAAGTGTTTGGAGTACTCCGGACAGACAATTTTGTCAATGGAACAACCTGCACACTGTGCAGTCTGTACTCACACACTGTGCGGTCTGTATTCACGCACTGTGTGGTCTGTACTCACACACTCTGCGGTCTGTACTCACACACTGCAGTCTGTACTCACACACTGCACGGTCTGTACTCACACTGCGCGATCTATACTCACAGAATGCCACTGTGTGATCTGTACTCACACACTGCGGTCTGTACTCACACACTGTGCAGTCTGTACTCACACACTGCAGTCTGTACTCACACACTGCGCGGTCTGTACTCACACACTGTGCAGTCTGTACTCACACACTGCGCGGTCTGTACTCACACACTGTGCGGTCTGTACTCACACACTGCGCGGTCTGTACTCACACACTGTACAGTCTGTACTCACACACTGCGCGGTCTGTACTCGCTGGCAAGGTGGTGCAGACCGCACAGGAAAAGTAGAGTGACGTCACACATCTAAGGCAACTCTGTGTGAGATGAGGTCAGGTGCCATCCTGTAAGAACCAGTACGTGTCGGTTCATTTATTTACAAGTTAATAGATGACATCACAGTCATTGTATGAGATCACAAGTACAGTTTGACATCACATCTGACTGGGGTCACCTTCCTATATATTTCACAACTTTACACATGCACATATATGCCATCTATCCCATAGCAGTTTTCAGTAAAACAAGTTTGGGATATACAGTATCTTTCAGCTTGTATACCCTGGCCCTGATTTCTAGAAACAAACTTGAGTGAGATTTTGCTCAGCTAAGATTTCTACCATTTACTTGAGTAAGAACTCAAACCCAGCAGAGATTTTACTCAAATTACAGCATCGAGTTAATGGGAGAAATCTCAGCTAAGCAAAATCTCAAACTCAGTTTGTTTCGAGAAATCGGGGCCTGATAAACACACATGCAATTAATATTATGGAAAATATGGTGAGTGTGATGTTCACAGTTCTAGCTTCAGAAAGCTATTTAAAAATAATAATCTCAGATTGTTTCCAAATGAAGAGTTAAAACCTAACTAACCAATGGAATTGCAGACAACAAAATTAACCAATCAGCACAAAGGAGTGATACAGTTGGAAGTTTTATGCCAATCTCCTTACCTCTAAACGAGTTAATCATTGAACACAAACTAACTGTAGGCATACATTATATCCCAGAGCTTTTTCTGGAACATGGGCTGCCCTACTGCAGAACATTCATAATTCCTTTCATCCTGGGTCGATTCAGTTCTCGTCCTATGCATGCACATTTGGTAGTGGCACATTTGGCAGCGTCTGTCTTCTGGGAGTGTAGATACTTCTGCCATTGACGTGGTTATCGGGCAGCTTTCTTGCTGCCCTTGCAGCACACACAGCAGCCCAGGATGACGAGCAGGACGCACGTGAGGACGAAGCCCGCGTACGAGATGTCGTCCTGCAGTTCTTTACTGAGCTTCGTGATCACCATCACTTTGATTGTGGCCACATTCCTTGACAGGACCCAGCAGCTAAAAGCAGAACAACCTCAGTTTATTGCAAGCAAATCTCCCATTGATTTGAAAAAGTACTGGCTGTGGATTTATGAAACATTTTTATATTTATTTAAAAATCTTTTTTTTTAAAACATTTTTTTTTAAAAACTTCCAGATGTGTTTGAATTTTTGCTCAAGTTACAGCACTGAGTCAGTGGGAAAAATCTCAGCTGAGCAAAATCTCACACTCAAGTTTGTTTCAAGAAATCGGGGCTAGCGCTTGAGTACAATTTTGAGTTGAGCATGAAAAGAAGGTTTTGTAACCTCGGGGCCTGGGTAATAGCTTTTGAAACTAAAGTATGCTGCACAATTTTTTTATATTGCATCGTGAACAGTATTAGATATCAATTGCCGTCAGATTGGTGTTTTGGTAAAGTTTTGGCGGGGAACCTCACTTGTAGATGGCAGTGTCAGACATGAGGAGCTTTCGTATGTGGAGATTGTTAGCCTGGTCGATGTACACCCGACCCCGGGTCTTGCGCTTGATGCTGATTGGGTCAATCTCTTTCTTCCCACGCTGCCATCGCACAGCTGATGAGGAATCGTCACTGAGTGAAATCAACACGGGCAAAACATGAAGATTGATGGTGACATTGTACTATTTAATAATAAATTATACACTTATAAAGCGCTACTATAATATGATAATTAACTATTACTTTATTATAATAGTCTTCATCGCGTATGGGTGAAATATTCCTGCTGCGACGTAAAACAATAACTCACTCATTATTATTATTATTATTATTATTATAGTCATGAGAATGGTTAATGTTCAGGACCTGGTTGTATGAAAGACTAATGCTCCATTAACGTGTTATTAAACCTCCATTAACGTGTCATTAAACCTCCATTAATGTGTCATTAAACCTCCATTAACTAATGCATCATTACATTAGCATTGAAAGTCAATGCAGTAATAACAACTAATGACGCCATTAGTTAATGACACGTTCATACAACCGAGTCCAGGTCTTGTATGGTTTCTATCAGTTTGTCTGGTTTTTATTTGATGCTAAAAATATTTTCAATGATATTTATTGGCTTCATTGTGTTAAGAACTACAGTGACATAACATTGAACATGAAGAAATAACTGACAAGGGTGCCAAGGACCATGTTCCACGGAACAATCGTAGAGCTATGTTGACATCAAGTTGCATTGCTACCTCTGTCCTCTGGAACAAAGGCCAGATGCATTGACCGAAACTGACCTGGAAATGGGACACTTAATGACCAGATGCATTGACTGAAACTGACCTGGAGATGGGACACTTGATGACCAGATGCCTTTACCGAAACTGACCTGGAGATGGGACACTTGATGGTCAGATGCATCCCAGCCTCCTTGTATTTCACTTTCCTCTTCACCATCTTGGGCAGCTTGGGTTTGGACCCCATTGGGTAGAACCCTGGCTCCATTACAATGGTCTTGCCATTGGCGCCCTTGATCTTCATGGGTGGGGGGAGGGTGGGGCACTTGACACTACAGTTGGCCATGACGACCAGGGTGTGGCGGTTGTGGATCTGTGGCAGACGTGCCAGGTGCTTGGGTATCGCTGTGGAGCGGCATGGGACCCCGTCTGTGTACATCTCCATCAGAGGAAAGTCTTCAGGCTTCATCGGCTCCCCCTTTTTGAATTTCTGCGAGACCGAGAAAGAAAAGTTTTTTACGCTAGACTGCAGTGAACAGTAGCTTCCCCTTTCTGCAGAAATTCAGCCGCTATCACTTTTTGAGTTTCTGTGACGGAGTAAGTCCGTGAATTTGGGCGTTGAATGTCGCAGTTGGAATCTTTCACCCATTAGCAATGACCAAACATTTGATGACGATACAGAGAAAATCTATTGATACACTGGACTACAGTGAATCACAAATTAATATCATTTGCACATATTTAAAAGAAAATCCTATATTCATAAAATAATCCTTTAGATAAAATAAACTTTATTCATAACATAAATCATGTTTATTATATTATATTGGTATGGTATGGATATTGTATTACGATATGTATTTACTGACATGGACTTCATATTTTCATATTTTATGGTCACAATTTCCTACAACTGTGATATAACAATACAGACGTAACAAGTGCAAAACAATGCATTATTGTCCCAAAATCTTAGACACAAAGTCCAACCAGCAATGCCATCGTGACAGTGTATTTCTCACATCTTGGAACCGACCCACACAAAGTAACCCTCGAGACGTCGCTCTCAACTAACCTTGACCATACAGAGTCCTATCTTGCGGCGGCGCCCGGGTTTGTCACACTGATTGCACTGACTCCAACCTGACCACTTGTGGAAGACCTCCAGATTGTTGTACACCAGCTGGATGTCACGTGGCATTGTGAACTTGCCTTCAGTCACCTGCAATTTGACATGGGATAGGTAACTTGTATGATGTACAATTCACAGAAGTTGTAGGTGTCACCAGATTTCTCTCTCAGTATCGTGGGATTTCTCTCAGTATTGTGGGATTTCTCTCAGTATCATGGGATTTCTCTCAATATTGTGGTATTTCTCATTTTATTGTGGGATTTCTCCCAGTATTAAGGGGATTTCTGTCAGTATTATTGGATTTTGTCTGCCAGTACCAACCGATGCTTGCAGGTTTACTGCAACATTCAGTGCTATGGATGTTGTGGGTTTCCTCCTGCTCTATACTGACAAGTCGTCATATATAAAAGTGAAAGCAGTTCTAAACCCCAATTAAACAAAATATATATATTCTCGGTATTGTGAGATTTCTCTATCAGTATTGAGTTTAAGCCCACCCAAGTCAGGATATACACAGATTTAGTTCAGTTATCATCCTTGGCTGGTCAGTAAAACTACAGGCCCCGAGATTACGAAACCTTTTGAGTACGATGTTATGAAGCTCAAATTGTATATGTAGATTTGTGAACAAAACTTTGAGTTAAGCATGAAATCGTACTCAAAAATGTTTCGTAATCTCGGGGCCAGGTGTTGCATGTTTCCCCATAATGTGAACTGATGAGTTATGTAACAAATTAGCTGTTCTAAATCTCAAGACCCATGCATACATGCACACCTGGCTTTCCTCACGCATGCACACGCACACACACACACACACACACACATGCATGCACGTGCACACAGTCTGCAGTGTCAGACCGTCTCACCGATCAGAGTTATCTCACCACTTTCCTCCTATCATCCGTGAGGACGTCCAGCTGGTATATGGCCATGTAGAGGCTGTCGTCCACGCAGTAGTACTGACCGATGTCCAGTATGTCCACATCCTTGATGACCAGCGTCCAATTAGACGTGATCTGGAACCGGCCGCCAGTTTCCAGCACTTTCAGGCTGACCTCTGACCTGGTCAGCTGCTGCCACGAGAAGTAGTAAGTGTTGGGGTCTCTCTCTGGATCAGAACTGAAACAAACGTGAAGATTGACAAAATACCCAAACGGAACCCCAAGAAACCCCAAGGAACCCCAAAGAAGTGTTTATCCCATGCTCAGGCTATTTCTACTCTTGGTTATCGCAGAAAGCATATTGCTGTCACGAGAAGAAGTCGTCCTGAGGGTTTGTTGCTGGATTGGAACATCTGGGTATAGATTTACAAAATTATCTTAACTACTATGCACTCTCATAGCGATTTCTTATACATGGGGATCGTGCACTTATGAGAGCTCTATGGTCTCATAGTGGATAAGAGAGCTTCGTGAAACAGTACCCTGGAAGATCAGCGGCCATTTCCACAAAGCAATGCCCATCTTTGTAGTCTCTGATTGTTTTGTTGCAACTTTACCAGCATTTGCGGTACTACAACCTGGTTTACAAATTAGGAAGCTAAAATCACCCTCAAGACAAAAATTACAACCTAAATTTCATGTAGTATTCCATATTAATCTTGCATATCTATTAGACAAAGTTGCTTCGTCTCCATAATGCTTGGTTTGTGGACTACATGTCTACATACCACAATGGACATTCCATTTTGACACTCTGCCCCTCTTGGGTTATTATTGGAATGATTGTCTGTTCAGATTTGAGACTTCTGAGCCTGTTACTCAGGCATGTGTAATATTCCGTATAAAGTTTAATTGTTGATTGATCCCCTGTTAACGACTTGATCCAGGAAAACCTGTAATTTCTTTTCTGTCTTTCTTTTTGTCTATGTGATTGCTTCCTATGATATGTATCTCTGTGGTTGTGTTTAACAGCCACAGCTTCCATTATAACTATTATACAAATTACAATGAACAGGAATGTTGCAGGATAGGTATTCCATGTTTGTTTTCGAAAATTCAAAAATCGATGCATGCTTGTCAGTTAGTTGCCTGATTTCGAAAAAGAAAATATTCCCCAAAAATTAGAACTTTGACTTAATTATTTTTTTAGTGACTAATGTTTGTTTCAATAAATCTGGCACTGTTAGCATAGACTCCAGTCAAACCAATCGAATTTAAAAACAAAGATTTTCAATCGATTTCTATAACAATGTAATCTACCAGCAGGAAATAGGTTCCTAACAGAAATAAATACTTCTAAAAACATGACCATGTAATAATTGTAGTGGACCAACAGTTAACTGACTGGCTTGTAAAAGAACATCTCCAATTTCAGTGTCCAACAATACTTTAACAATAAAAATCAGCATTTCTGTTTCAGAGGTCGGATTTAGAAAACAGTGTCAAGGATTTGAGAGAAAAGTGCCAAACTGAGAAAGCTGAGGTCCGTCATTCCAATTTTGTGATTTTAATTAGATTTAAACATCAATATTATTCAACTTGTCAGCTGTGAGGAACAATCTGTCTGTGGATAGCCTTGTTGATTCTTTTTCTTATAATATACTGTATCCTTTTATAATTGTAATTATTGTCTTGCTTTTGAAGTCTTTTCAATTCTGAGTAATCGCACCCCTGATATAAAATCTCAACATTGTTTCTCATCATTTCAGTCAACCAAATTCAATTCCTGTTAAAACATTTTGGTCCGTTCCTGTTCATAACTGCATGTAATTGTAATAATATTTCTTTTACAACAGGTGGATAACCTCAGAAGTCAAATTAATAACCAAGAAAAATCAGCGAAGGTGAGTTTATGATCTTCACCAAAGGAATAGGGTTGGTCTACTTTAGCAGGTCAATATGTTCATGTTTCATATTAGCAGGTCAATATTAAGATTATTATTAATATAATAGGTCAATGCCTGTAATAATAATATTTATTAATAATATTGCACTAGACTCTGTACACAAGGTGCATACTCAAAGCATTAATTGTACAGTTATTGTCTATAGTCTATATTTATATGCTGAAACTGTTGTTTATTCCTTTTTTCTTTGTTTTTGAATTGGGGTTTAGAGCCGCTTTCAAGATTGTTTTTTAAAAGTTTTTATTTATTTAAAAAAAATTGGGTTTTAGAGTCTCTTTCAAAATTATTTCACTTATATCACGACAAGTCAGTTTAGGGCATGAGGAAACCCGCAACATCCGTAGCACTGAATGTTACAGTAAACCTGCGAGCACCGGCTGGTACTGACAAGACCAAGGATGATAACTGCATTGCTACTCTACAGACAGCGCATTCTATCAATATCATGTCAGAAAGGTAACTTGATGCCGGGCTCCGAGGGAGGGATTTGAACCTGGAACCTTTGGCTCTGAAATCCAACATTTTACCACTACGTAGACTAAGACTAGGCTAAGTTTACCATAGAATCAACCCTAGCACTAATAGCAGTGGCATAGTCTATAGCTATGTTTGGAATAAGTATTAAGAGTCACGCCATTTCATACAGGAGGGAGACGTTTTCATGACACCTTTTTTTTTCAAATCCTAGTTTGTTTAAGAAGATTACTTTTGTTGAAGATGTTCTGCGTCTCAGTTCTGTGTCTCATTCCAATAGAGCGATCACATCGTGACAAGGGACGTGATTCGTAAACGTGTATATGGAGTTCCTACTTTTGCAGCTCCATGAAAAATATAGTTAGTCTATGGAACAGGACCCAGACATTAATAATATAAAATATTTATTCAGTGATTGTTATTAAAATGTGATTGCATAAAATTAATATTTTTTTAGAAAAATCTGCTGTTTATCATGTTTATACAAGTTTTATTTTAAAAGTTAGAAAAAAACAGCAAAATATGGTTGAAATTTATGAAATAATTTTATCCATCATCCTATTCCCTGTGTTAAAATTCATTGTCGTGATTGTCGATCATGTTGTGATATTGGTAATTAATTAATTTTCTGACCATGAAATTTAATTTGTAATACTATTCAATTGTCTAGCTATCTCATCTTAACCCTCTCCTTGCTGGATTAGACACAAGCACTGCTCTTTAGGGCAGATCTGGTGGCCTTCAGCATGGAGAAGGTTAATGGGCTCCAGCCAGTATCAAAAGAATGAAAAGTTAATCATTTTATGGAGATGCTAACCTAGTTAGCAGACCTAGTGGAGGGGTAATTCAGTTAAACAGATGCCAGTCAGACTACCACAGACACTTAGTGGTGTAGTAGATATATTTAGGATGACACAGGCTTGAATTACTATGATATGTAGGTGTTGGAGGAAAGTGTGCCATGTTGGTCTATCATGTATATGGACAGTTTTATTCCTTCCTGTCAAAATCAAGAAAAGGAAGGAAATAATTTCTATTTCGATACTTACTTCTAAAACACACTCGAATAGTCCCGCAATTCCCCCAGATATAGCCATCTATTC
>JAUTBT010040822.1:0-17258 GCA_032361225.1 Lepetodrilus schrolli | reverse complement strand
TATATATATATCAGAACATGATGATACGTTATTCTGCAATGGCTAATGCACAGTTAGATCTAGAATCCATTCCATCCAACAAAGGCGGGCGATTATTATGCTACCATGGGTATTTATACCTACGCAACAAGGAGAGGTACTTGGCAATCATGGGTTTGTCGGAATACGGACTGTCGCGCTCGCCTTTCCACGATAGGTCTGACCAATTGACAAGGAGCGTTACATCAATTAACGATGGGTGTTAACCATAGTGCAGCCGTAGAAATGAAAATCCCGATTGTGCGAGCAACCGAAACTAACACCTTGTGTCGGATTCCCGGGCCTAAACCGAAGAAATCATATGTATCGAGTAATTATTAAAACAAAATTATGACATAAGCCACGTATGGGTGAGGATTGGTTATCAAATCCCTGCACACTGTTGCAGTACCCTACAGACTAATAACGCTATCCTTGTTTTCATGTGTGGTGCAAACCAAATCAGCGTAAATGTAATAAAGCGTTATCTTATCTTATTGATGACGGCGACTTGTAAGTATACAGATCCATGTTTATTGTGACATAAAGCATTTTAGGTAGCACTATACCGATCCTTCTGTTATTCTGCACCTTATCTGTGAAATTCCCTACCTATTGAAGCACCACTGTCTCCCAATCTTACTTTCAAATCTATACTGAAAACCCATCTTTTGCGCAAGCACTACCGAAACTTTCCATTGGATATTATTGTATCTCCTTCAATTATATTCCCTTAATACTATTTTTCACTTGCACTGTATATACTGTACTCAGCTTTTTGATATACATTTTAATGTAGCGCATTGAGCATTGTTTAAACGGCGAGTTAGGCGCATTATAAAAATGCTGATTATTAATAGTAATATTATGATTATTATTATTTATTAATAATATTATAAATGTCTGCAGGAATTAAAAAACTCCTAGGGTGATATGTCATAATAATCACTTTTCTTGATCACCGGCACAGACATTTGCCATTAGGTTACTATAAAATAAAAGTACTATTTTCTAAAACAAAACTAATATATAGAGGTGGCCACCAGCATCAGTGTTGTATCACAGTGACTGATGGCAGCCTCCATATGTTAGTGTTATTATTTTAACCAATAACCTTTACTATTACATATACTAAATTACAATTGTGTAATATTAAACAATAACTGGTTACTGTCATCGTGGTCATTTACACTATTATAATTGTATTATATATAAATAGTAATTTTTACTATCCAGTGGCAAACGTCTGTGATTAGTGGGATATCGTCTTATACCAAGTTAGACTCAGAAGCTCTGACCGTCATTATTGATGCTAGAGTATCTCGGCCTAATACTAAGAATGAAATGACTTGTGGATGAAGTAGATGACCAGCACCAGAAGCTTCAGACCTGTGTAAAAGACACGCATTTGCCTATTGATAATCAGCGTAGATCTGTAAAGAAAATTCCCTCAAAGAACATCCCCTCAGGACTATTCATTCACCTACAGATAATCAACTTAGATCTATGAAAAATGTCCCCTCTAGAATGTTTGTCCGTTGACGATCAGAGTATATAAAATCAACTACATTTCTACGTTTACCATTGAAATCTCAGCAATAGTATTAGTGAATAGTTATTAAACTATAGTCTGTGAAACGTTAAAAGTAATATCTGCACAATATCTACTACATGCTTTGCTTAATACAAGCTACTAAATGTTTAATAGGGATCAAGGTTAAATACAACATTTGATATAAGCAAACTTTCAATTGGTATTTATAAGAGCATTAGCTGATCCACAGCATGTTCCTCTAATCAGTATGAATCTCAAGTATAAAACACGATGATGCATTGGTTGATAATAAACGATGAATAATATATTATGCGTGCATTATTACGATTCTGTACTGTCAATAATAAATCACAGACAGGAAACATCAGAATAACTATAATATAAACGTATGTCAAAATTATGTTAAGTTACTGTAAATAATATACGACATAAATTATTAATATACTTATTCAGGGTCCTGTCATTCAAGAACCATCTCAATAGATCTATATTTATAATATCGAAGGAATATGAAAGAAAAAAAAGTGTTGAGAAATAAGAATGATGACAAGGAACACTGTGATAATCTGTAATGTAATATGTAATAAAGTACTTTCATTAAACATGCTAAAGGTTCCATATACTATTTGTTTCAATATACTGTTGCACAGTGCAATATTAGAAAAATAAAAGATCTCATCATATTTATGACACATTAAATGTGATTGTGCAAAATTGTAGCAGTTTCCACTAGGATGATTATTAAATGTTTCCCAAACCAATATATTGTGACCTTGCTATTTACTTTAAATAATTTACAAGATTGTTGATCATGCATAGCTTGTGACTGTGGTCTACACTATTCTAGTGCAGTGGCAGAAAATAAACATATGCAATACACAGTAACATGTTAAAATTGGTCAATTTGTTAGCATACATCTTCTGCAAATAGAAATGACACTATATTGATCTGACTACTGGTATATTTTAAAATAAATTAAAAAAACAAATACAATTTTAAAAAAACACAACTCAGGTTTTGCAGGATAATTTTGATAATTTTGCAAGAAAAAAAAAAGAGTATTTTACATTGACTTCAAGATATGAAAACTGCCATTGTTAAACTACGGTAAGTATTTTTTTTTTTGGTATTGGGGTTTACAGTCGCTTTCAAGATTCTTTCACTTATATCACCACTTGTCAGTTTTAGGGCAGGAGGAAACCCCCAACATCTGTAGCGCTGAATGTTGCAATAAACCTGCGAGCACCGGCTGGTACTGACAAGACGAAGGATGATAGCTGCATTGCCACTCTACAGACATCGCATCCTAATAATATCGCGTCAAAAAGGTAACTTTCGCGAACATTGATGCCGGGCCCCCCAGGGCGGGATTTGTACCTGGAACCTTGGCTTCCAAGTCCAACTGTTCTACCACTGCGCTACCACCGGCCCACTACAGTAAGTAAGATATGTTAATATTGTTGATGTAACACACCAAATATTCAAACACAAATAAACACTTAAAGCAACTATAAACCTGTTCAATTAAATAGAGCCTGTTTTTTTTACAATTCATGAATTACACGGGTGGCAGAGCCAAGTTTGCTTTATGTTTTCGTGATAACAGACCAAAATCCCAGTAGATTCTGGTTATGTACCATCACTAACATGTGCATTGATGATTTAACAGTATTTTCAACATTCCCACTATATTAATTTAATTGTAGCTGTTTTGGTTTCTACATCACAAAACCATTAGCATATTACACACTAGTATATGCCTCTGTGAACTTTGGATATTTTGACCAGGTCACTATACTCTGTATCTGAAAGCATTTAGGCAAGCTTCTGTAGCAATAATAAGCATTTGTTAATTTACATTTAATATATGGCATTGTATCAATAATGTGCAATTAACTATTTATTGTGTTTGTAAGCTATCGACGGCTTCTCGTAATATATACTATTTTATGTTCTAATATTTATGATACATCTGTTTTGTATATTTTATTTTATAAAAGCTGCATGTAAAATATAGATGTTCAATTAGATGGACACTGAGTGACCCGGTCGATATCGTCCAAGTTCACAGAGGCATGTGGGTAATATGCTAATGTTTTGAGATGTAGAAACCAAAACAGAAAAAATGAAATTGATATAGTGGAAATGATAAAAACAGTGTAAAAGCACCATTGCACATGCTGAGGATGGTCTGTAACCAGAATCTACTGGGGTTTGTGTCCATTTTCACAAAAACATAAAGTAAATTCGGCTCTGCCACCTGTGTCATTTATCAACTGAAAAAAACATGGGCTCTATTTAAATGAATACGAAAACAGTCACCCACTACAGCGATTAAATACATGCCAATCATATTGACAAAAACCGAAGACTATGAAACTATTAATAAATGAGAGATTAACATTACCAAATTTCTATCTGGTGAGAAATATGCACATCATTTCTAAGGTAGTGAATCTTCAAGAGTACAATAATAAAATTGGTCTTGAACTTAATGTATACAAAATGTTCATTTTGAATACAATTTGGCTTGAGCATAATAGTCACCATTTGAACATTAGGGTCATGATACATTGCTATGCAACACATACAAAATAAAGAAAAAAGATCGAGAATAAAACCTTCCTAATACATTAAACACACATTTATTCTGAGAATTATTCTGTTTAATTTTGATATTTGAGACATAGCAATGTGTTATGGTCCTATGAATTGGAAGACATGAAAAGTGATAAAATTGGAGAATGTTTATACCAGTGATTTATGATTAACAGGGAAACAATGTTGAATGTTTCATAATTGTGATCATGATCAGATGATGGAAATCATATTTTCCTATCGATATGGCAAGAGGGTAAAATAAAAATGGGGTATAAATGTTATCCTGAAATTATCAGAATATTAATATGATAACACTAGGATACAAATGCATCAATAATGTGCATACATAAAAGTTGGTGATATGTTTTGAAAAATGCCAGTAGCACATTTTATCGTTGCATAACATTAGTCCACAGAAAGTTTTATCTGGTTGAGTCATCAGTTATATTTGAATATGGGTTGTTTCAGAAAAGGTGCATTACTATTACACAAAATAAAGTTTATCAGAAAAAAATAATGAATATTATAAATCTGTAATACTACATGTATATGTAAAGCAGATCTGCAATTCTACAGAACTAAAAAAAAAAAGTTTTTATCTTGTATAATATGACTGGAAATAAATCTGATGATGTAAACAATTTAAGGCTAGATTTCCAGACTAGAAGTGAACTTCCACAAAGCTTTTCAATGCACATTTAAAAAATATTTACTAATGTTGTTATTGTCAATAAATGTTTCATTTCAATGCCAAATTTAATGTTAATACATGTATTGGATTTTTGAATAGCTTCTCATTACAAATAGTAAATTCTATCAGAACACTAACCTACCCTGAAGCACACACGAAGAAGAAAAGAAGATTCTGATAATTCTGTTCTAATCATTCACCAATAATGAATATAAATAAATAAAATAAAAAATAATAATTCTTCTGAATAAGAGGATTAAATGATTATTTTGCTTACCTATTTGCTACATTATTATAAGCAATCATGTTAACAAGAAATGGATTTCAAAATGTAAAGAATCCTCTTTACAAAGGATTTCTCAGATATTGATGTTTGGTACATACAGTGACACTCACTTAACTATTGTATTAGTGTTCAAGCAGTACAGGCAACGAAGCAGTGTTCACTGTTCAGTTCTTCCTCTTACCAGACAGATGCAGTCATTAGCAATAAACATATAAATTAAAATCATGATTATTAGTGATATGAGCAGAACAGCCTGGTATAAATGTCACCCTGTTACCGTGATTACCGAGGGAGGTATCTCTGTTACCAATGTTACTGAGCAAGGTAGCTAGCCTTGCTACCAAGGTTACCGAGTAAGGTAGCCCTGTTGCCATGGTTACACAGGCAGTTTAGCATGTTACTGAGAAAAGGTAACCAGCCCTGTTACAATAGTTACTGGGGAAGGTATCCCTGTTAACATAGTTACTGAGGAAGGTAACTCTTGTAGTTCCTGATCTTCTTGTGGAGCTGGTGCTTCATCTCAATGATGAAGTCTGACGGTTGAACGACGAATGATACTTCAAGACCGACTGCAAACAGTCGGTGTTCAATCTGAAACAAGAAAATAAATAATAAATTTCGAGTCACTTTAAAAAAACCACATTTGAAACAATATTTAGTAATGAAACACACTCAGTTGAAACAACAAAATTAATATTATTTAATTTGAAACAATTATTTATGAAACATACACTCAGTTGTAAATATATCTATATTCTACATCTATACTTCCTAATATTCAGACAATATGTAGCTACATACTATTGTAATGACAAAAATAGAATCGAAATTATTGTTTCTAATGAATATCCAAAGTATGGCAAGTAACTAAAAATATATCGTTAAAGAAGTACTACCTACCTAGGATTTCATAAAATTCAAGCCACTATTCAGTAAATTAAGTACTTTACTAAAGGAAAATTGAAGAATGTTTCCTAGATTTCAGCTTAACCATGTCCAATCAGGTATTCATTTAAACAGACTATAATATATGCAAATAATCTCTCTAAATATTATCTTTAATTTCAGCGACAACTTTGCGCCAAACATTGACATTTGTTATTTGTATTTACAGCAATAGTTTAAATGAGAAAGCTTATAATTAAAACAATCAAAATGTACGGTATACAGTATTAAATTGCTTTGAGAATAGTTGACTACAATTCCCAAAGTGATGATGTCCACAACAGTAAGGTTGATTCAATTATTATCCATCTGAACAACACAGACTCCAGTGATGAGACATACAATTTTGATACGGTCCCCATTATGCAATGGACTCGTAGATTTATGTACCACTACTATAAGTACTCTGTTAGGTTGGTTGACTGATTTATCTGTTTACTGCTGCAGGAATCTTTCATCATATCCAACAGAACCTCTGAGGACAAGACCATGATTTTATGAGAGCTTTCATCTTTCGTCCATATCCGACAAATCTTTTAGGATTTCATAATTTTATGAGAGTTTCACAAAGTGGAGCATAGAAAGCCAATGTTATTTCGCCTCTAGAGGTACTTTATTGTAGCTATCAATGTTAAAAAACTCAAAAAAATACCTGCTGGTCAACAGGACCATCAGCTTTGAAAGCTCCTGGATCTTCACAACAGGCAATAATAAAACACCAGGTCTGGGACAATAGACGGACATATTTTTTAAAACATTTTTAACCATCCTATGCAAGAGATTATGGTGAGAATGTGGATGTCTGTGGATCTGATGCATCCAGCACTGAATGCATTGACAATACACACCTCCTGCTCCTTGAAGAACAGGCTGACTGGTCTACTGTTGATCTCGGTCATGTACCAGTGGCAGGGAAACCCGGGCTTAAACACGCACTCAGCTTTAGAAGGGAGGCCATTGTTGGCTGCAAGGCCATTTGGGTCCACGTACAGTATCTGAAACAAATATAACATCAGTTCCTACTGTCTCAGGTGTTCAGTATTGGACATTTGGATAAAAAAATGAACTAATGTTTTCATTCTAATAGCTATTATGTTTAGTAATTGGGAACCAGCCGAGCTCAATCATGTTTAACTTTAACCTGAGCGGTCAGCAGTTCAATGCATGGGATCATTAGTTTCTTCATACCCTAAGCTGGGATATACCTGGTTAAACAATCTTGAAATTATCTAAATCCCAAATACAAAAAAAAATTTAAAAAAATAAGAAATAGGATATGATCAGTTTACCACCCGCTTCCAAATCCTTCCAAATAGCACAAAACTAACCTCCCCAGTTCCTCCCTCTCTCTTGATGCCAATGCTCTGTCCCTCAGCAACCCTCCTCATCTCCAGGACCTCGGCGTGAGGGATCCGGCGCACCACCACTTCCACTGGGCCCGTGGCGTGTTTCAGAGTTTTCATAGCGGTGTGGGCATTCTCCACAGGCTGGGACTCAATGGTCAGCAGCTGGTCTCCCACATGGAACTTGCTGTGCAGCTTGGGGAAGTCCTTCCAGTTCCAGCCAGCAATCCTGTGTCATTAGAGAGTGCTCTGGATTAAGTCCTTCACATAGCATGACACAAGCCTGTTGCATAGACAGAGAAACATATGCCCGACATACAGGGGCAAGTTAAATTACACTGTGAGCAACCTATATTTTTAAATACAGCACTGCAAATTGCCCTGACAAGCCCTATGGGCAAGTAACTCAAAATGTTAGTCTGGTGATAGTAGAATAAAACCTAGTAGAGTAACACCTTTGGATAGAATTCATCCTGTCAGAGAGTCATTCAATGATAGCAAAATAAAACCTAGCACAGAAACTCCTTTGGATATGACTCATCCTGTCATAGAGTGCTTCAATGATATCAACATAAAACCCATCTTGCCTAGACCATGTGATCTAACATGGATTAGGCCATGTACAATCCCTTTGCCTTCAAAGCCTGTGAATTCCCGGCACAGCAAGATCAAAGGGCTACGGTTGGCACTGATAGTTCAATCCGATGTGTCTTAAGATGTATTAGCTCCGCCTACTTGTCGGTCACAACAATGACATAGAGCACTGTGACCTGCAGAATTTGTAAGAGTTTTCTTGTGGGAAACAAACTTGCACAGGTGTTAGCGTATAACCCACAACAAGGTGATGGGCTGTCAACATATGTCATGCCAAGCTGAATCGCATGGGCAGACAACTTGCTATGCTACTAGGGTACCAATTGCCAGCCAGATAAATGGAGGCTATGGTAAACATAGTCATGCGTAGCTCAGAATTATACCCTTCCCTGGTGGAGATGTAGAAAACCTAGCAGAGAAACTCCTTTGGTTAGAACGCAATCCTGTCATAGAGTTTCAATGATAGCAAAATAAAACCTAGCCTTGAAATTCATCTGGATAGAGCCCAATCCTATTATCGAGTGCTTCAATGATAGCCAAATAAACCCTAACTGAGAGAATCCGTTGGATAGAACCCAATCCTGTCAGAGTCCTTCAATGGTAGCAAAATATAACTTAGCAGAGAAATTCCTTTGGATAGAACAATAGAAGCCAATCCTGTCCGAGTGCTTCAATGATAACAAACACCTTTGAATAGGAACCAATCCTGTCATAGAGTGCTTCAATGACAGCAAGGTGACCCTGTCATAAAGAGTGAATTGATAGTGGAGTAAAACCGAGGACTATGCAGATCCTGGGGATTCAAATTCGAGTTGCTGGATTGTGAGTCCAATGCCCTACCGACTTGGCTGAAGGGGTAACCCCTCTGGCAAAGATAACTAAGACTCCTAAGAGTGAGGGGGGAATAATGTTGCTGACAGTATGGCCATGTGAATAAGATGCTCCTACTGGTCTTGGCCAGAGGGGTTGCCCCTTTTGGCTCTACTGGTAGAGCATTGGACTTGCACTCCAGCAACTCGGGTTTGAATCCCAGGATCAGCATGGCCCTGTTACAGATAGGACCTAATCATGTCATGTAGAGCACTTCATTGATAGCAGAGTAAGATCTTTGGATAAGATCCAATCTTGTCATATAGATCACTTTAAAGTAATAACTATGGGCATTGTCAAAGAATCAATCATTGTATAAAATTATTTATATTTTTTGTCTGTGGTAAATTGGAGGCAATCTTTCCAAAAACGTAAAAAATCAATAAAGAAAATAATTGCTCCATCATCTTGAACAATGATTACTTTGAATATAACCTAAATTGTAGTATTTCAGTGTTCAATCTCTGATGAAAACAACCCCAGCCATCAATAAGATGGTTCTAAATTTTGAAAAGTCTGTATTTATCATTAAACAAAAGGAAGATGTCATAAATGCTGCTGATCCCTACTCACCAGACTTTACTGTCAATGTCAACAAGAGCTACTCCACGACAGGATTTCTGTGTGAGCTCGAGGGCGACCCCAGCTGATAACTTCTCCCCTCGAAGAATGTCAACCTGATTGTGCTTCAGAGATATGACAGTGTGAGTGCTTATTCCACGGTTCACCCTCATCCTTATCGACAGCTGCCGGTCAGGTTTCCGGATCAATGGATCCACCACTTCCCCTCCACTCAGCTGACAGTCCAGCAAATCTGGCGGCGATGTGATCGGTCGCTGAATTCGGAAACTCTGACACTTCCGGACCGGAATGGGCGGAGGAATGTCTGCAGTGCTCAACGACCTCAGATCTTTAACCTTATTGGATTCTCGTTTTGGAGGAAGTGACGGCATCATCTGGGTGGAAGAGCCTGGCGACGTGAAGGGAATATCTGGAGATGGCACTCGACGCATCGGCCGGTCTGGGATCAGATTCAGAACTGTTACACCTGAAGACGGACCTCCCCATGAAGGAAGCGAGTCAAATCTGGGGGGCAGTGGTGGGATGGAACTGCTGCTGTTGCTCGTCGCTTCTTTTGGAGGGGAAGTTTCGAGCAGAAATTTCTGAGGTGGCGCTTTACTTGGGACTGAGAGTGAGGGTGTTTCTGAATCAAATGTTTCCCACTTCTCGAACGGTTTTGAAGGTCCAGCGTCGGAAGCCTTTGACCGATGAATGTGTGTACGCCTTCTGGGTATGGGTCTGATGGTAGGAACAGAAGCTACAGTGGCCGGCATTGGATCAATAGACTTCAGGGAAGTTTCTTCAACTCTTGGTGAAGACTGAGGGGAGACAGATTTTGCTGATATAGGAAATGCACTGTACATATTTTCTACTTGTGCATCAGTACAAGAAGGTGGAGATGAATTTACACATGTGTCCTTAGGGTGGCATGATTCCTCTGGTATATCTACAACTAGCTTTTCATTTGAACAGTCTACAGCAAGCTTCTCCTTTGAACAGTCCAAAACAAGCTTCTCCTTTGAACAGTCTACAACAAGCTTCTCCTTTGAACAGTCCAAAACAAGCTTCTCCTTTGAACAGTCTACAACAAGCTTCTCCTTTGAACAGTCTACAACAAGCTTCTCCTTTGAACAGTCTACAACAAGCTTCTCCTTTGAATAGTCATCTGAGAGCCTACCCTGTGCACTGATATGTGAAGATTTGCTTATCTTCTGCGCAAAAGGACTTGTCTCCGTTGACACTGATATACCATTTTGTCCTCTCGTCTTGATCAACAAAGCAGACATCTTAATATGTGAATAGCCATCATCCAAGTCATCCACATTAGTGTTGTTATTCGTGTCTCCTGCACCTTTATCAGACATCATGGCCTCGGGCTTCACAATACGAGACTTCTTAAGTGAATCTGTCCCTACGGCCCCAACATTGGCCATAAGATGCTGTTTCGTGAAGAAGTCCTTCGCGACGAAATCTCCGGAATAATCCGACATGTCGTCTTCATTTGCTTGACCCGTGATGCTGTATTTACGAGGAAAACTCTTTGCGTGCTCTTCTTCGTTGTGTTTTAGTGTGTCAGTCTTGTCCCCGACGCCAGCCACCGTGCCGAAGATGTACTCGTCTGGCATGGAGTAGTCCCCCACCGCAGCAGCACCAGCACCAGCACCAGCAGAATCACCTTCTCCACTTCCAGCCTGGTCAGGATTCAGGTCCTCATCAGATTCAGATTTGTGGATGTTATGATTGACCACTGCCGGGCAGTATGAGTACACGTGGTCGTGATCTTCTTTCTGAAAACAATGAATGCTGTCAGCAATGGTCAGTATTTAACAACCTTGCCAAACGCTTTGTGCTCTATGTCTTTCTGAAAACAACAAATGCTGTCAGTATTTAACAAATGATACATATTTACCAGTATTAAGCAATCAAATTGGTTTAACTTGTGTCAACCATTGCATGTTAGTCTTTATTCATGTCCAATGATGGGTTTTCCATTCACCATTTATAATAATAATTTTATAAAAACAATAATAAAAATGTAAAAAATATAACTTTGTATTTTCCAAAGTGTAAAAAAATAAGGTTGGCGGATACGTAAACCAATGAATCAAATAACTATGGCATAAATATAAGATAAATACCTTATAAATCCCAAGTCGTTGTAGTGTAATTTCTATGCAGTCGCACCATGACATCATCAAGTCCCTGCAACCAAATTCTTGCAAATTATTCAAATAGCAAAAATCGTATTTTACATGCATATCATAATATATACTTTAAAAATTTTTTTTAATAGGATGTAACATAACACTAACAATGCATAATTGAAATATTACTGCAAGCGGTATAAAAAATGGCATAGGCATCTTTGCATAGGTTAAAGGTCACCAAGGGGGTGATTACATATGTTGATACAAATATAGAAATGGGGGTCATTACATATTTTGATACAACTATCTGATCTGAAAAATATGACTTCCACGCCAGATTTTTTCCTAATTAAATACACAGATCCTCTAACAATTGTGAGTATCACTCTGACAAATACGTTAGCTTTATGTGCAAATTCCCTCCCAATGTCTCATAACAATTAATGTTTACAATAAAATGGGTTAGTCTACATTTAGAACAAATAACTATTGTCATATTTAGAAGAGAGCAGTATTGTCATTGATGAGAGAGAGATATATATATATAGAATAATATAAAGAGTTAGTACCTTGAGACTGTAGCCAGTTCCAGGATCTGGTCTTCAAGAATTATGTTGAACGAATGTGTCCGTGCATTTCTCAGGAAAGTGTATGTTACATGTTTGCAAGTTGAAAGGTCGAACGAGTTGATGGGTTCGGTTGAGAACACGTCAAACTGCTTGTCGTAATATTCCAAATACGGCTTTCCCTGTCGTATTAGAAATACGAACCACTTGGTTGGGTCAATTTTCTGCAAAACAAATAAATATATAACTAAAATCCAGAGCTGTAAATAGTCAGGTGGAATACAATATAAAGTATATTACACATACACACTCTCCTCTGTGGCATGCTGTACTGCAGTCCTATCAAGCCTAGTGTCAGGCATCATGTGTATCATATAGTATATTTGTGTCCTTACCTGTCACATAAACATGACATATATGAACTTATAATTACTAATGGATCATCCAATCACTCAAAACAGTAGATCACAGATATTCCTGTCAGCAGAAATTCAATAATCGATCATAAATGCCTGCAATAAATGAGGACATTTGACCCGACATGAAAGATATTAAAAAAAGACATATAATTTAATATGTTGACCTTGGCATAGATTACATGACCAAGTAAAGAGTAAGGTAACAGCGATTAATAAAATCAAATTACTAGTATATCCAAACATCCCTAAAATGATAGTACAACATTAACAATAAAATTAAGGCACTATCAACATGACATAAATAAAAATGGAATCCTTGTCTAACCTAGCAGTTTATAATGATTCAACGGTGCATAGAACTGATGGGTGTTATCACGAGGGCTCACTGTATTAACCTTAAAAGAGTTTTATTCCCACCATGATATATCCATTATCAACAACAATAGGTACCGAAAAAATGATGGAGCAATGTTAACATTGAGGCATTACCAAAATGGCAACACTAAGACATTCCTGAAATACCATGACAATGTGGTGGTAGGACCTCTGCCGATCCTGGGATTCAAACCTGAGTTGCCTTGCAAGTCCAACACTCTACCTACTGAGCCAAAGGGGTAACCCAGCTGGCCAAGACCAGTAGGAGCATCTTATATCACACCCGGCTCCAACAACATTATCAATAACATTACAGCAATCGTGGATAACATGAAGACTCACATCCAGCAGTCCAGTCAGTCCCTTGTCAGAGGGGAAGACCTTCCTGAGGTAGCCCTGTTTGATCACATTCTCCATCACTTCATACACCTGCAAGCAATAATCAATGTGTACATTTAAAAATGCACCAAATCCACACTTGAAAGTTACATTATGACTACATTATCTCATTTCCTCTACGAGACCATAAACACCCGATTGCTATGACTATGTATAAAGAGATTGTCACGAGAGTGCTTATGGTCTCATAGTAGATATGAGAGCTTCATCAAACGATACCCAGTATTCACATTCACTCTTAGTATAGCTCCATGGTAATGATATACTCTTGCTAATAATGGTTGTCACCCTTAAACTATTTGCTATTATATCGGCGGATACTAATTTAGTATAAGTAATGATTGACTGCTGGATTTTGCAAAGGTGCCTACAATGGTAAGAATTAGTATTTTGAAAATATGCATTAGCCATTATGGCATAAGTACATTAAACATAACAATTTAAGTATACACTGAATACTGTAAGTGCATTCACCACTTAACCAAGTCTTTCACACCACAGAGTACCTAACATAATTGTAGTTTGAGTGGTATTGGAAAGAGGCAATCATTTTTAGATTAGTAAGGGTATGTATGGCATACGTTTTTTATTAGATCTTAAATATGAAATGTTCTGGTTATTTTTAATACATAAGATATATGTGATGGGAAAGTGTTTGGCTCATTACTGCCTGCAACCAAATTTAACCTTCAATGTCCTACTGAAGACAACCAGGCCCTGAGATTACGAAACCTTTTGAGTACAATTTCAATTCATGATTTATGGGTGGGTGGTAGTGCAGTGGTAGAACGTTGAACTTCGGAGCCAAAGGTTCCAGATTCAAATCCCGCCATGGGAGCCCAGCATCAATGTTCATGAAATTTACCTTTCTGGTGTGATATTGATAGGATGTGCTGTCGCTAGAGTGGCAATACAGTTATCATACTTGGTCTTGTCAGTACCAGCCGGTGCTCGCAGGTTTACTGCAACATTCAATGCTACAGATGTTGCAGGTTTCCTCCTGCCATAAACTGACAAACCGTGATATAAGTGCGTGAATTCATGTTTTACGTCACAGTGGGAATCTTTCACCCATACGTGAAGACGTGATATAAGTGATTTCATCTCAAATTTATGGTATATGAAGCTTTGTGAACAAAACTCCGAGCATGAATGAGCGATTATGGAGTTTAACGTTGCGACGATCTTCGAGCATGAAATCGTACTCAAAAAAGCTTTGTATTCTCGGCACCAGGACTGCCAATATCACTGTAAATACTAGCATTATGGTGGTAACTTTGTCCAGAACCATGATTTCATTTCAAAATTGATCACATTATATAATTACGCTGTTACCTGTTCATCTTGGTCAACACAGCCACATCCTTGTGTAAACTGAACACTGCGTGGAACAAACTGAACACTACGTGGAACACGCAATGATAGATGATGATCAGGATCCATGTTCCTGTTAGATGTTTGTTTTGTTTTCTTGTCAATACAATGATAATAACATTAGATCTTGTCTATTTCAGTAGATGGGTCACATTGGTACACGGGTCACATTGGTACACGGGTCACATTTCTTCACTGTTCAAATTTCAATCAAAATTAACATAAATCCTTTCTTGAACTACAGCAGACTATATAGAGCTTTAAATGTCCTTCAATGGCAATTCCATGCACACTGCCTAGCTAGTGTAGAATCCAATGCCATGGTCAGAATTGAGTCTTGTTTTGCCCACACAGGGATGTCTATCTATCCAGGCATAGGGAAAGCTACATACTGGAGGTCTGGTATCAAGACGTGCTCTCAGTTCATCAGCAGCCCGATGTAGGCCACGGTGACTAATTATAATAGCTTTGACATTTTTCCTGCATGATGATAGAGGGAATGGTGACAAATCATGGTCATAACTTGATAAGAACTATGCCAAATGGTATATGACAATATACATATCAAATGCGTTATTGAAATGATTCAAATAATGTGATAATTAATCGTGAATAGAGAGAGAAAGAAATCCTAATTTGCTACTGGCGGATAATTAGCGGAACAATCCTACTTGTTATCTCAATCATCAGCATTGTCAGAGATGAGTCAGTAGAATAGCATGCATATATTTCCACCCTCATTCCGAGTTCCAACAGTGCCAGCTATCATGGCTAATGACCAAATTAATTCCCAAAATTGACACATAATAATGCGCACACACTCAGTGACTGCACTAAGCTGGTGAGTAATCATGAATTTGAGACTATGTTCTACAGTACATCATACACACATCATGACACATGTTGAAGAATTTACATTTTCTGTCACTCAAGCAATGTATAATTAATGATGCAGATTCTCCGTAGTCTGGTAGTCATATGAATGTTTTACTGTTTCTGTCAGTATTCATCAGTGTCCGGCTCCGTGGCATAATGGTTAGAGTGTCGGCTCGGAGTGCGGAAGGTCGCAGGTTCGATCCCTGGTCGCGTCATACCAAAAGACGTTAAAAGATGGTACTTAGATGGACTTAGTCAGTATACTGTGTCTGGGTGTGGTATTCATGTTCTATCTGCGGCATGATATACATCCAAGTGAGCTAGCACTATAAAAAAAAAATGGTGGCAATCCATACTAGTACAAGCAGTACATATGCATGCTAGCCATGATGTGAGTGAACAAAATCTTGAAAGTGGCTTTAAACCCCAAATCAACAAACCAACCCATCATTGGGTGCCTGAATACTAATAATAGATGACTACACAATACTGAACAGAAGTGGCATGGTGGTGACAGAAAATGTCACCTCAGCATATTGTTTTCACTGTGACATATTTAATGATGGTATCAGGACAATTTTACTTACAATGTGTACACCATGTATAAGGTCAACGAAAAGGTCAACATAGAGCTGTCAATCACTTGTGACAGGATATAAGTACTTGAGGCTGAAATATACAAAAATTAACATTAATTCATTAAAATATATATCATATCTTGCAGGTGATTGTGTGTGTGATTAGCTTTCACAACTATATGGCATATGTGTACCGTGTGTGAGTACTTTTCTTCGAATTATACTGAGTTTTTTTTCTCCAATATTTAAAACCGTACATCAAATACCATGCATGAAAACACATGCACACACGCACGCATGCACGCGCACACACGCACGCATGCACAAACAAACACACACACATGCATGAAAAAAGACAATTGTGATTTCAGTGGAAAACAAGCCCGGGGTCTGGGGGCTGCAAACCCAAACCATGTCCATGGTCCAGGGCAAATACATTGACCCCATGGACAAATATATCAGTGGATTTCTACGGATATGCGAAAAATTGCACACACACACACACACGTGCAGACACATAAAAATACATTGAACTATTATACTATTATACATAGAATAGACATTTCCTAAATTTTATTTTGATTTGGGATTTAGAGTCACTTTCAAGATTCTTTCACTGCTATCATGACTTGTCAGTTTCGGGCAGGAGGAAACCCGCAATATATTATTTAGCGCTGAATGTTGCAGTAAACTTGCGAGCACTGCAAATATGATAACTGCATTGCCACTTTACAGACAGTGCATCAATATCGCATCAGAAAGGTAACTTTCCTGAACATTTTTCCTAACTAAATTGGATCAGAAATGGCATAGAATTATAAATATTTCTTAAATTACAAAATAGTCGAAATGCAATTAGGGGGGGGGGAGGACAGACAGACAGACAGACAGACATACATATATATATAGTATTATACATAAAATATATAGATACAACATTGCTGCAATGGAAACATTCCATGCATGTGCGAGTGATTATAGGAACAGGTAAGCAACAACTCTAGATGTTCTGATTTCTATATTTGGGTATACAATACAATACAGATTTTATGAACACAT
>JAUTBT010040811.1:0-17260 GCA_032361225.1 Lepetodrilus schrolli | reverse complement strand
ATATACTTGAGATGTGATTGTAATAACTGCATCACACATACCTTTTCTAATGCATCTGTTTAAGATTAATAACTCAACATGTATAGTATTTCTGTAGAGTAGGTAATACGTACGCCCCTCCCCTTCTTTCCCCCTTTTTTTTCATCTACCTGTAGACCACGTAACTTGGTACATAACATGTCCATGGAAAGACTCCACGAATACCAATGTGTCCTTTGAAGTGATTGGATGCATGCATGTCATGTCATGTGGAGGAGTGTGTGTGTGTGTGTGTGTGTGTGTGGGTATGTGGTCTGTGTGTGTGTGGTGTGTGTGTGTGTGAGTGGTGTGTGTGTGTGGTGTGTGTGTGTATGTGTGTGTGGGTGTGTGGGTGTGGTGTGTGTGTGTGGTGTGTGTGTGTGTGTGTATGGGGGTGTGTATGGGTGGGTGTGGTCTCTGTGTGTGTGTAGTGTGTGGTGTGTGTGTGTGTGCACGCACTCACTACTGTACCGGAAGTGCTTGTCCTTGCAGACGTCAATGTATTAACACAACAGCAACTGATTGTTTAAGTATGATTCACAATGTCTGAACTTGATGTAGAAATTAATTTATCGCAATTGTTCGCATTATGCATAATGAACAGATCAATTGGTGTTATGATTCATAGCAATTACCCATTAATATTAATAGAGAATGGATAAATTATATACTATTTATGCATACACATCATGTCGTAATGAATCCCATTGAGACTAGTAAAATATGAAATGGTGTGCATATTTGTAATCCCTGATTTAGACTTTAGACTAAACCTAAGTAAGCAAAATTTAGTGAGGTCTATATTCCCCAGACATGGTCTATTCCCCGGACAATATTCCAATTTCCGGCAATCTGATTGGCTCACGTGGTTAGGGTTAGGGGTAAGGTTAGGAGAATATTTTATTCTTATTTTGGGTTACGTGAGCCAAACAAAAATTGCCAGGAATTGGGTCTGGGTAGGGTGAACAGACTGCAAGTAGGGGGTGCTGGTCCGGGGAATAGATCTCACCGTAAATGTGCAGCCGTCGCCCGTTGTTCCGCGTTGCTTGGCGCTGGCTCACCTTTATGGTACCACGTAACGTCCACATTGTTTCTCAGGCCGCAGGATTACACCAAAATGCATACATTGTAGATACTTTCACAGGCTTATCCCGTGACGATATGGCATGAATGGCCCTTCTGTGTCCGGGCACCTGCTATTTGACCCATCCATTATGCATTTCGTAAATCTGCCAGTCAGTCCTGTGTTTTGGGCGTTTAGACATTCCACTGGCACGGCAGTGCTCAAAACAACATGCATTGCAACCTCTGATAGTCAGTGATTAGCGGATATTGATAAATATGTTGCAATTATAATTAACTGTACGATCTGCCTGTATACATGTGTAAGTTTATACGTACACTTTAAGACATATTTGTACATTCTATTGATAAAGGTCTACCACCACGCATAAGCACGCATTGTAATGAACTGTGAATGGCACTTATTCTTGTTTTTATGACCGGATTTAAACTCGTACTCAGGGTCAGACATCAAATGCAAAATAAAAAGGAGTTTGGACTTTGAACAAATAAGCAGACGTCTGGATCTGACTCTTTCATTTTATTCTGGTTGTATTTATTGGATTAAACACTTCACTGGGTCTATATTTTTTATTATGAAGATATTCGTACATGTCGTTTTCTGACAATCATTAAATGAAAACGAGTACCCGTTATATTGTTTTATGGCCAAGGCTTCAAATCAATTAAAATGACTTTTTTTTTAATAAACAGCACTTGAAAGATATGCATAAATGTATTCATTGTATACAGTTCACGGAACATCGAAGACCTCTCATATTTGAAGCCTGTCAAGAACAGTGTGTCAACAATCTTTGATTTCTTACTTCTCTAACCTAGTTAGTGGTATTCAAGGACCTTGGTTGTCTCGTCTTAGCAATGCAAACACAAATGAAACTTAAGTCAGTTTAACTCGCGAATGGACCAGTTATGATTAAATATCGTCTTTCAGAGCCAACGGTATTCAATAAGTGCGTTGATGATGTCAAGCGAATGGTTTGAACGCGACCGACATAGATAAACACACTGGTACCTCGTTATTTCGCTTTCTGAGGTGTGTATCGTAATTCTTTGTAACAGGGTTTGCAGATATCAGATACATCTGATAGTGTTGGTGAACTTGTAGTGTAGTGCATGGCGGTCAGGCCTACATGTATTATGAGGTATCAGTCTGGTCCTGTGAAGTACAGGGATACCTTGTACATAAATTATCCTTTCTTGACTACCGGTAGTATAATGAAATTACTATAAAACATTAGTACCAATAATTAAAATAAATGGAATTGTCTCTCTGAGTGTTGGTTCTAGTAGTATTCTACAATCTAAAATGAACAGATCATATTAAACACCAACATATGTAATGGTCATAAGACATTGTAGTTTCGAGGCTTTGACTATATTTAATACAGGACACGTGTCTAGTCTTTGTCACACCGTGTTCTCACACAAATATTGCTCTTCAAAATATCCACGATGAACAAATAATTATAAGAAAGTCTGGATTTCGGGAGAACAAGAAGGAACATTTTTTTTACCGGCTTACTTCATATAAATATAAAACCAATTTTAATTATTTACTCCCCCCCTCCCCCAACCCCCGGGATGTGACTTATGTAGACCTACCCTAGCAGGAAGGAAATCCGCCATAGGTCAATATTCAGGAACTTCACATCAATGTATGTTAACATTGTTATCAGGATTTTGAATTAACTCAATCTTTCTTTTCTTACTAATAGTACACACTTGTGGCGGACTCTCTGTATTTCCTGCATGTACAACTAATACTGTATATAAATAATCGAGATAAGGCAGACAGTCATGTCTTTATAAGACATGCAATTATTATTCATTCATCTCGTATGGAGGAAGACACAGCTGATAATAGACACAAGCCAGTCTGATCTATCTCTACAAGATCTGACCAGCAAATATTGGAACAGTGAACGATGAAAACATTCACCTTGAAGGAGCCCCCAATAAGTACATTTAATACCATATTTCGTTTTAGATTATACGTATTTTATATTGAACACAAACTCCCGCTGCTTCTCAAATTCATATTTTTGAATAAACCTATTTAGTTCCAATGGGCCTCAAAATGGTATGCACACACGGGCATGGCGAAACGTTTTACGATCATTGTTAAGCTCTAGTTGGTATTTAAAACTGTGATAAAAGGGACAGCGGACTAAGGGTCATGAGAACCGGTCTCAGTATTAGATGCTATTGTATACAACACTTTACTATAACCAACCATGAGTGAAATACACTTACAGGGTTTCGCACTTTTCATTTGAAAATGCGGTTAACCAAATTGGACAACGCATGTATTATCATGCGTCTAATCCCTTTTATAAGGAAAATGTGGATTTAATAAGCAATATCTAGGTGACCAATTTTTAACTCGAGTTGACAACGCTACGGCAGTTAATATCGTTCCGAGTGCGTAATGTCATCATGTTTCATTTTGGTTGTATCTAATTTGCAATATATTATGTTGTTGTTTTTTAATTGGGGTTTAGAGCCGCTTTCAACATTCTTTCACTTATATCACGGCTTGCAATTGTTAGTTTAGTACAGGAGGAAACCCGCATCATCCGTAGCGCTGAATGTTGTAGTAAACCGGGCCCCCGGGGACGGGATTTAAACATGGAACCTTTGGCTCTGAAGTCCAACGTTCTACCACTGCGCTATTGAAATGCGACAGTATTGATACAGTCTATTATTTCAATTTCATATGGTAAAACCTTTCAAAACAATATATCCATGAATAAATAAAAGACGCAGTGACTATGCCAATGCATATCAATTGTAATTGAGCCCGAGGATGATTGTTTAGTGGACACATATGTATGTTTGAAATTGGGTGAGAACGGTAGTGTCATGTACAGATGAACATTACACGAATGCAGAATGAAGAGGCATACACCACGAAAGTAGTGATATCAGTCAGTAAATCGAGCGTCAAAACATATTGGGATAACATAATTGTCCTATGTATACGATCAGTGGTTTGCAGCATAGCGGCAAGTCCTATTAGGGTTATAGTGTTAGAGACCTGTGCAAATACAGCCTCTGTTTGCTCAGTTGTAAGTGCACAAGGCACATACGTGATACTATGTATATGTCAGTCGTTCACTGCGATAGGTCCGGACGATATTACAAATCGGGAGACTATCATGTCCACACGAAAGAGTAATTACAAATGGCGGTATTATGCTACTTGAATGCCAGATGTGACATGATTCTTTGTTTGAATATTAATACGCCAGTCAAAAATGTTCCATCCGCCATCTGGTATGATATTTGATCACCCAAAAAAAATCATAAGTTTATGGATTCCAGTATAAATTTCTTTTGAATATAGATATCAAAGAAAATGTAACTCAATCGCCATTTCTGGCATACTTTGTCCCAACTGTTAGCTTTAAAGGTTTAACAAATACGTAGTCCAGTCAGCACTGAGAACATGAAACCACACTGAAAGGTATTATTGTGTTATTGTTGACATATTTATACGCGTTATTCAACGCTGCGTTGTAATAGAAATGTATGTGATTTGAAATTTAATATCTTAAACCTCGGAGAAAAGAAAACACTGACAAGTGTTTTGTGTTAGGACATGGATTCGCATGGAATGGTTGCACGGGCAGACAAGTAGGGCCATATTGAAAACGCATGGCGACCAGCTCATTCCAATCTTTGTAAATTCTCAGTATTGTGGCCAAGAAGTATAGGGATTATTTGCCCGGGTGTGGCTCAGATCTACTACTTGTTTGTTGTATGGCTCAAACATGTCCAGCTGAGATGTACACTAGCAATGACTCGCACTGCGGGATGAGATATTGACGGTGACATCCATAAGGACATTCCGTGTATACTTGTACGGCGACTGTAGCGCTGAAGTTCCTATCCCCTTTCCTTTTCACACTTGTAAACGGATGCCAATATTTCGAATAGAAATCTCTCATAGGGAACCCATTCTGACATTTACTGGTTTCTCAGAACCTGGAATACTAACGTAATCATCTTGTCTACCAGAAGTTTAAGTAATCACGTAAATGTACTTTGCTATTTTTTGGACTCTGATAGTGAGCGATAATACGTTCTCAACCTTCCGTAGTACTTATGTGCCATGTATAAGTAAAGCTTGTCTATTCTGCGTAGTATCACATCAACGTAACCTCATGTTAACATATCGAAAGTAGAACATGCGAACCTATACTGTCGGCATGAGTACACACGGGCAACCGTCAACACCGTCACTTACAACACCAGTGGTATTATGTGCTGTGAGGTAGTTAATACATGTAAAACACGCACCGTGATAAACACTGACAATAATCTTCCCGGTGTTTAATGGTCACCTTGCTTAACAAAAGCCGTTCATACGTTAATCCCTTTAAGTCTATATCACAATCATTACATCGTCCCAGGAGTACAAACTGGAGCGTGATCAGTGCATGTAGGTTGTCCACAAATACAAGTACTTGACAAGTAGCATCACTGAAATACACCCTACTACCAGCGTTATCCGTACTAGAAGCCACTTCTTGTAAGTGATTACAAATACAAGTACTTGACAAGTAGCATCACTGAAATATACCCTACTACCAGCGTTATCCGTACTAGAAGCCACTTCTTGTAAGTGATTGCTGCATACGGTACAGTTAACAGTGCAATGGCGTTGTACGAGTTCTGTAGAATACTCTACAGAATAAATTAAGAGCCGGTAAATATTTTGTGTGGAACTCTCTACGGAATTTGGGAGCTTGAGGAATCTGATGCCATTCTTCTTGCAATATGCGTTTGCAAGTATTTGAAGAGTACCTAGAGCCTGTGGAAGATTGGGTATTCTTATTGTCTAATGTAGTATACATGTAAATGTATATGTCCAAAAATGGTACTGGCCCTTAATTTATGTTGTTGAGTATATCATACGGGAAACACAGACAGAAGACATCAAATGAGATACTGGTTTTGGATAGTATTTTCTCATTCAGATACATATTTTGTATGATTGACTACTGTTATTGGATTGACATGGTTGGGAATTCATATGTCTCGTGTTATAAAGACACAAAGGAAACTGAAGTACAAGGTACGGTCTTTGCATAACTTCTTTAATGTGAGAAGTATATACTTTGCGATATTATCCTGGTCTCGTTTGATGAATTCTCTTTTTGCAGCAAGAAAATCAGTATTGAGAAAATCTCAGTGTATTCAGTAATATTTTCATGAACCCTATGGAACGAAAAACTTCCTAGAAAATCCATGTCCGCAATTACTATGTTTATTTTTGTAATTTATTGGTGTACCTCATATGCCGAGGTTCTCCGCCTCAGTGAATAAAGATTCTGTTCTGGGGCCCGATCCACAGAACGATCGTAGCGCTACGAGAGTCGTAACTCATTAGCAACTCCATGTTAACGTACATGAGTTACGACTCTCGTAACGCTACGATTGTTCGTGGAACGGACCCCTGTTCTGTTCCGATAAGACGTTATACACGTTTCCGGAGTTCCGCATCATATACGTCGGCCCAGTTTATGGCCCAAATTGATGGCACGTTCTGCGATTGGTGTCGGAGATTCTCGACCTGGAACAGTTTCCAGTCGAGACAGTATGATGTGTCACTATACAAGATATTGTCAACACAAACTTGACTGAGATAATACACGAAATTACAATCCAAATATTGCCCCCTGACAGCATTTAAAATACATAAGGTTTAGTGCTGGGTTATAGTTACAGGAGCGGTGATACTGTTTGCTCTATGCTACTCGCCGTGACTTATTTAATCTTGATGTTTGACTACAGTGTTGTTTATCGAGCGAATATTACCCAGCAGGAAACCTGAAGACAATAGATACGTGGTGTTATCGTTTGTCTTGCTGTCTTCACCTCGTTACAAAATATCTTCCCCTGTACGAGTCGTGTCGTATTCTGAAAGCCTTCTTGCAAGGTTTACAACGTAATATCTGTGATTATGGGCGATCTTCCTACACCACCTATAGTTTGTAATCTTCAGTGTCACTAATAAGTGAACACACTGCTTTGCGTGGTTGTAATGACGTCGTAACACAGCGTGATTTAGCCTAAACACTAGTACGTGATGCACGGGAGCGAATGTTAGAATCGACCACTGACAGGTGTGGGTTTTTTTTTGCATGGAGTAATGTCATATTTTAATGAGTGGAGACATGTTACAGGTCACTGTCAATATAACGTACATGTCAGTATTCCTGGTTGACAAATTCATTTATTCTCATATTGAAATGAGTATACTGCATATCACTACTTAAACTCCGTGTATCGACTAACGACGTTCTCGTATCCACTAAGATATCGTACCGCTCTCGTAGTGGTAGGGATATATACGAATCCCATTGGTCTCTTATTGGACATACGCGATCGTCGTGAAACGATACCCAGAATTTCCAAAGAAAATTTACAATATAATATAAATTATGAATGAATTCATTTCTTTCTTTTAGCCCCTTTTCCACACGGTATATCGTGAACCTGTATTAGTGAACTCAGGCCCCCTTTCTGCCGAACGATCGTAGCGCTACTCCCATACAGGATATATTATGGCGTACTCTCGTGGCGCTACGATCGTTCTATGGAACGAGGGTCAGGCGTCTTTAATTGAATGTATACCTCGTGGAATTCGAACCAATTCAGCGATGTGCTACGGTAAGCCCCAACCATTCATCCCTACAGCTAGCCAATGATAATAGCATGCATACATGTATCTTCCTTTGCCTAAACCATAATGTCCCGTAGGACAGGAATCGAACCAGTCCTTAAAGTGTGGTTGTGTTTTTCATACGCTCTAACTATGCCCTTTATATATATATATATGTTTATTTCATTAGCTAGTGCATGTATTTATGACCCATCGTGCTGTGTCCGTGCATAGGTAGACCGGCTAAGTTAGTACATACTGCACTCTACCAAAGAATTCATTTTCTTGTTTAAAGTGACTCAAACACCAAATTGCTATTGTGTAAACCTAAAGAATCGATGATCCTACACCACGTACAGTGATTTATTTCCTTCCAAATGAACTGTTATCGTTAAAGCAGCTCATTTCCCTGGCTGTCGGCTGGTTAGCTGTCGTGTATGCCCGTCTGTCAATCATCTGACTGTTGACCAATCGGAGCGTACTCTTCTAACCACGTGACTAACATATAGCATGATATAGACACAAATGTGCATGTTTTGTAAACAATTGGCAGATAAAATGATGTATATTTCGATGGGTTTGCGTGGTTATGCATGAAAGCGCGGATTCTTGCAAACATATCTCTATATACTACATATGGCGAATAATAGAAACGGGCATAGGTAATTAAAATCACACTCTGTTTGCCACACCCACCACGCAGTGTATGAGTCATTTTAATGTATGCATATACCCGGTATGACTAGATGTACCTTCAGAACAGAACAGAACAGAACATTTATTCACTCTGGCCGAGAACGTCGGCATATGAGGTACACATATAAATCACATAAATGAACATGATAATCCAAATTGTATCTAAATCATATAAGTAAGTGTAACTGTGTGTAATAGTATAATTTTTAATATTCAAATGTTTAATGGCTGATTTATATTGTAATTTCCGAACAGTGTTGAACATTTCTGAACTGTCTAGTCAGTGAAATTTTGTATTAGACAGTACACTCGTTTCGAGGACACTATATACACAGTATGTGTATATGTTAATCATTGCTGTACAGTCACAGGCTAGATTGTCTAGTCGGATTTGCGTTATTGTCGTAGGGTATAAATAATGCTCTTCGTGTAGCATTGTCCACTGCATAAATCGTTCACTATTAGGATATATTAATAAGTAACTTGTATGATTTACCCCCCTACCATGTCAAATATAGAAACACTGACGTGAAAACTAATAAAACGGTATTCACTATGCGCCCATTGATAATTTTATTTCTGCTTCAAATATTTATTTATTTATATCAATATGAATATAATAGTATATGCACTTAAATAAGATTTCTTTAAAGTTGTTATGACGTTTGAAATGTTTACAGTTCTGTATGCCCATTTCAGAGATATTCATTTACGGTTAGACGAGGCACAAATACGTTGCCTCCTAATGTCAATTCGGTATGGGTTGTAAGCCATATCGTGGGAGTGCTGCCCTCTTTATGACTGCTTTGTGCATATTGCGACTAGCCGACATTAAATAAGAGCGCAAAAAGAGATTATATTTACTGGTGCTAAAATACAGTGTCAATGTTGCATATGTGTTGTGCAGCGATTAATTATTTGAGATAATTCTACAAGCAGCAATGGTTCAGCCTTTGGAACCTGTACTGTGGAATGAGCATGTTCATAAGACCATCCTTAATACGACGGGTACAACTCGCTGTAATTTGAAATATTCTATTATTATTCATTTACGACGTTCTGTAGGTATTCTGGTCCCGATTTCTCGAAATAAACTTGAGTTTGAGATTTTTCTTAGCTGAGATTTCTCCCATTGACTCGGTGCTGTAACTCCAAACCAGCTGAGGTTTTACTCAAGATACAGCACTGAGTAAAACAATAATTCATTCATTCATCCAAATGAAACACGCCCTTTTTTATATATTTTATTATATTTCCAACCATGGTCACGTTTTTTTTACTTTCTGATATATGGATGTTGTTATCCCCTATCATTATCTGCAGTGGATGTGTGCATTGTAGCAATCAATTTTCCGAGTTAGTCGTTGAGTGTATAAGGCGTAAAAAGGCATGCTCACCTGTATTGAATAACAACGATAAAACCATACAAGCATCTATGTTCATACCCTTCCAAGCATTCCCAGCTCGTTACATACTGTGTCACAAAGCAAATACGTTGCGCATTTTCACCCAGTCACCCAGAAACAAAGCAATGTCTGCCAGGTGTTGGACTCGGAATGTGGGTCCCCGATCTCGCCCACGGTTAATTTGTGTCCAGCCAGGACAGCTCTCGGCCCGCAAATGTCACGTTAGTCGTCGTCCAACAAAAGCCTGGACGGAACTGGAGTTTGTCTAGTCGTGCTTGGCGCGTGTTGGAGACTCTGCCGGACTGGTTTACAGGTGCCCGGTGATCTGCGACAAACAGTTGTTTGACCACGGATCAGCAGGAATGACCACAGACGTGCCTACAGCACCTTGGTGGTGCGTGTTTGACGGCAGAGTGTGAAACATGCTCTCCTTCCTCATGCAATAGTAGCGGTCCGCCGGCATACAAGGTCTGGACAGAGTGTCACACAAAACATGTAGACGTCGTCTCGTACAAATAGCGGCAATATATTCGGAAATATGCAACGGTGTGGGATTAGCAAATGTTAGGTGGGATTTTGCGGAAACTGGTTATTTGTCAAGTGGAATTTGTTAGCACCAGTCCCCACTCGCTGTTTATATTTTTTTAAAGTTCAGTTTTAGCCATTTATAAGATGTTGCATGTAGTTAATTAAACCTACCATTTACAATAACTGAAACAAATAATCACATATTGCACCCAATAATTTCTAAACTAGGAATAGCATAATTTTCATATTGAAATACTCACAATTCTTGTGCTGTCATTTTGGTGACATTCGTTTAAATGGCTTATTGTAGGTGTGTATATATGCTAGGGTGTAGATGGCAATCACGTTGAAAATACATACTAGTATTTATTTCTATGTTCAGAATTTATTATTCCTAATTTTCATATACTATTGACATTAATCTGAATAAAAAAAATAATTATGTTAACATGCTAGCAGTCAAAAGTTCGCTTGATATCTTAAAAACCTATTAATGCATTTATGTTATGAACTAGTTTGACATTGTAGTTGGGTGGGGTTCTCACTCAATTTCTTCAGTGGCACTATATACATATATATATATATATATTACGTACTGCGATATAGGAACTCTAGCTAACGTATACTGCCTTCACGAACAGCTTAACGGACGAAGGTGATCGTCCATTGTTTCGAGTATATTCCCTTTGGAATAGTTTGTAATTTTACATTCTGAAATAGTACAACTTCTATATCTATTGTAGTGTATTTTCACCACGCACGGATTAAGAAATACCACAGGTAGCGTTCAACAATAACTCAATCAAGACATAGTTTATTCATAGAAACTCTAGCTCAGTGTTCCAGTATGTCTAAAGTCCCAATTGACCAAAATACTGTTTTATATGGCTAATGATTCTTCGGGGAAATGCCGTAACGAGATGTGTTCTACAAACAAACAGTACACACGTGTCGTAGCTGCTGTTCTGCTTCGGGGTTCCTATCAGAACAGCACGCAGAGGAAACGTCATCGTCCAGGCGCTCGAGCTGGAAGGGCTGAATCGTGTTCCTTAGGCATCTCGCCGTGTCCATGACATCGCATGACAGGTTTCCGTTACCTGATTCACACGTTGACTGGACGGGGTACGTACAGAAGAACCCAGCCGTAGTCATGGCCGCCCCGTCTACTCTGGGTGAGGGGAGCTCGTTCTTGACCCATTGGTTGGATGATGATGGTGTTTCCAGTCACGCCAGCTGACAAGGACTGTGTGTGCATACTCCCGCCTTTAAGTCTTGTCTATTTTTTCATGTACGTTTGGACGTTAATTTAATGAACGTTATGTCAATAGCTTGGGTTATGTGTGATTGTTTGATGTGACTAGAAATGCTTTCATGATCATGTATAAGCCAAGAGGTAAATAACAATTAAACACATCGCCTCAGCTAGTTAGTAACAGGCGGGTGGTAGCGCAGTGGTAGAAAGTTGGACTTCGGAGCCAAAGGTTTCCAGGTTAAAACCCGCCCCGAGGGCCCGGCATCAATATTCGCGGAAGTTACCTTTCTGACGCGATATTGATAGTCTGTAGAGTGGCAAAGCAGTCATCATCCTTGGTCTTGTCAGTATCAGCCAATACTCGCAGATGTACTGCAACATTCAGCGCTACGGATGTGGAGGGTTTCCTCCTGCAATAAACTGACAAGCCGTGATATAAGTGAAAGAATCTTGAAAGCGGCTCTAAACCCCAATTCAAAAAAAGAAAAGTGTGTAACATCTGGTTGTATAGACTCCAGATAAGTAGAAGGAAAAGTTGAATTTATAAAACTAAAGTGCATTAATATTGTATCAAAGCTAACTGTTTATCAGATACGAATTATGATTTTCGAGCACATGCCATATTGATGATTGTTTTGTTATTTTTTGTTATTTTTTGTTTGTTTGTTTGCTTGTTTGTTTGGTGGGGTTTTTTCATTAAGTAATTTATGACTTTCTGTTGAAATGAATATTTGAAGAGTGAATGAATGAATTAATAGTTGTTAACATTTCTTACGACCTATCAAATATGATGATTTATCTTTTTAATTTTTCAGTGCTATTTTCACACACACAAAATTTGAAGGTTTGCCTTCGTGATTTTCAGGTGAAGTTAATGTGTCAACATAGCAATCAAAATGGCGTTAAAATATGTTTACAAAGGATATCTTCACTAAAGCATCTGTTCTGTTATAACGAGTTTTGAACATGTAGTCTGCTGTACATGTGGATAATATAAATATCCCTGCTGTTCCACTTCTCTATTCCTACGCTGTAATGCTACAGACACGTGACATGTGCTATTCCAGTCAGTACATCACCTCCCATATATCTAAATTCAATATTTTAGAAGTGCAAAATGCTTGCGAAACCATGCTAACGCAACTACAAGGTCGCCATTGATACACGCTGAAGTAGTTGCATACGTTATATTATTTCCGAGTATTGTCGAATATTTCTTCTCCTGCCCTGCATTGCCGTAAAAGTGCAGTGTCTGTTCACATATTTGTCCGAGAGAAAATGTTTACATTGGCTCTTAACACGTACAGAAGGTAGCGATCAAACCATATACAGATTATATTGTGGCCTTTGATATTTTAATTTAGTTTATCCGTGATGTATTTAGAGAATACTAAACTCGTTTCCGTGTGAAACCATTTTTATGAAACGAGTGAGTGGTTTTCGCTCTTCAGATACCAAAACTATTCACGAGCTTCATAAAAATGGTATCACACGGAAACAAGTTTGGCATTTTATTTATTACACTACCAACCCTGTCATGCAAATAATCAGCTGATGACTTCTTTTTCAGTTCGTTTTCCATCGGTTCAGACTATAGAGCACGCCCATCAATACTGTAAATCAAGAAATTAATGCGAGCATGCTATTAATGCGAACAATGCGATTGGCGTGTGGTCGCATTTAATTCCTACGCATTATGGGAAATAATGATAGGTCGGTCCGGGAAAAAAAACATGAATAGAGGCCTGGTCGATCGCATATAATTGTTGTCGCATTTATGTCTAAATTCTTGAGGTCGCATTAAATTAGGGGCGCATTAATTTCCTGATTTACAGTATATGACTGCAAAGGCTAGAGTGCTTCACCCGTTTCATTGAGTATTCACAAACACATATTCGCTTGAATTCAAGTGACATACGACTTTAAAATCGTCGATGAATAGAGAATTCAAACTTGTCTTAATAACAATAAGTTGTGGTAGTGTTTATCAAGTCTTTAAAAACTTGAACATTGTAGTGCAAGTATGACCGAAGAGAGATAACTCCGATACACTGTCTTTGCACCCTCACGCTTGTCTGGCCATGAACAGTTATTGACAAACGAACACTGTGGTACTAGATGTATCCAGATATATCGACGACGAATACAACAAACATGTGAGAAAATTAAAATCTTGACGACATGCGATTTTTACATCTTGGTGGTACAGTCGACGACATTTGTTCACATGGCACCTCTCTCTCTCTCTCTCTCTCTCTCTCTCTCTCTCTCTCTCTCTCTCTCTCTCTCTCTCTCTCTCTTAACACGTACAGAAGGTAGCGATAAAACATCCTATTTCAATGTTTCTACACCTTACCGTGAAGTCAGGAATGGATGTTCGAAATAAATAGTTACCAAGCTCTGGAACATTTTCAGTTTTATGACAATTTAAAAGGTGTCGAGTTAATAGTGCGTTATTCTATCTGATGTAGATATTCAAATCTAAAATAATCAATTAACAAATTAGCATAACCGAAAACTTGGTATATGCACAATCTTTGCCATGGTAGCATGTTTTATATATTTGACGTATTATTCAAATACAATAACATTAGCATGTCATCGGAGTGTCCAATTTTTGCCATGGCGTGTGCATTAGCTAGGAAAACAACAACAACAACACCGTCTTAACTGTCATTATTCTTTATGTTACTTATCTCCTGTATAGCACCAGTCTGTAGCTACACGCTCGTACGCGTCACTTGTATCCCTCAACCCCAGACATTAAAATCCTGTAACCTCATGCCAGCAGATTAATATATGCCGTTCATGCTCCTAGACACCAGTTTCGGCTCCAGTTCTGGCATCATCTCTTGTTTCACATCATCCACTGCTTTTTATGTTCATGTATATTTTGCTTTATCATCCGGCGAATCTGACATGTTATTTTCTAGCAACAGACAACCAACAACCAACAACCTAGATTCGTTTGAAATAAATTATGAATTATCTAGCCTAGCAGTGTACATGTGCATCTATGGATACATCTGTGAGAAACATCGTCTATTTCGGTCTATAATGTTCTTCTCTGTACTGAATATTCAGTTCCAACGACCCTTGAAGCAGAATGATAAACAAGTATAGAATAGGTATGGTATACACAGCGCTGAAGTGATGAATGTGGCCATTTGCAGTTGACAGTAAAATGCTTATCAATAAGATCTTGAATGGGAAATCGTAGTCCTATTAAACGGTCCTCTAAATTTGACATCCATACATGTAAGACACACCTTAATTAAATGATATCGCTATATGCATTCCTTTTCCAAAACATTTTCTATTAGGCCATGGTAGGTTAAGTTATATAATTATTTTGCAAGTTATTATTTACGTTTCCCATATATACAAATATCGTCTATGAACGGAATGCCTGTATGAGCGTATATGATACCTCTATAAGAGACGAATCAAGCCTCTTAATATATTAATCTATGAAGAATAAGCTGTTACACGAGTACTTATGGTAGTATTCGATATATACAGCGTATTTGCATTATCTGCGTATACGTAGATACAAATAATTACGTTCTCTCGAACACCAGATATGCCCAAAGTAAATAAAAAGTACGTAGTATTCTACAATTTGAAAGTAAATTATGATAAGCATCAACTTAGATTGATGACACTGCAGTTGTTATGTCTAGCAATTCGTTATTACAATTGTTCTGTATGTTGATTGGTAGTATATTTATATGAAAGGAGCCGCTGAAATTATTTCTTGTTCTCCAGTAATCTAGACTTGCTTACCGGTATCTGATCTAAGGTGATATTTTGAATAGGAATATTTGCGTGAGAACAAGGTGTGCCACAGACTATGACATTATTGTCAATAGGTGGCTTATTTTTAGATCACCACTGTTCTTTGAGATGCTAATTTGATTCATATTATGTGTATAATAATTCTGTGAGTTAAAATATAATATTTTGTTAGCGTGCATACGTACATATGAAAGTATATATCTTTCTGATTATTTTTCTTTTGGTAACCTACCAATTACATACCCTAATGAAACTATCACATTGAGACACAATGTTCTGTTTTCCATGTGAACATCGTGTTTAAAATAAATAGTATCGAATGTGTCAGCTAATGACTTGTTAACAACACTGCTGTTTCGAGTGTTGAGTCTTAAAGTATATCGTTGTGCGGTGTGATATCATCTAACACTTACTCCATCGAGTCTCGGTATTTCTTTCTTTCTGACATATTCGTTGAATCCCTGGGTTCCTGAGAGGTATCTATTACTATCAGCGATCCGAGTTCAACTCCCACGGAGGTACGCCTACTGTGCCAATGTATATACACTACAGATAGAACCTCTGTTGAAAACTATGTCCTTACAGCTGACAGCTGTCTCCAGTGACATACTTTAGGTACGTCGAACAGTGAACGGCTGCGATAGCTTCTGTTGGGCAACACGTATTCTTCTGATATATTGCTAATTATAATGCTCCCATTGCCACCTTCTGATGGGATATACAAACATAAAAATATTATTTGTGATTTTCGAGATATGCAAGTATTGTGAAGCTGGGGACCGTTTTTCGAAACTTTCCTACGATCGTACGACAATCTTAAATATTCGTATATGTAGTAGGGCTATGAAAATGTTCATCGGCTAACGTTATTAGGCTAAGAAAATCGTAAAAATGTTTCGAGAATAGTTTTAGGCGCCCAGGTCTATATTGCCAACAGAAATGCATACGTAGGATCTATGTACTGTTCTCTGTGTAAGTATGCCATCGGGTACAAGAAAGAGACTTTCGAGAAAATTACAGTTGCATAAAATCAAAGAATTGGTGCTCTGCAATTTGTAGATGTACTCTTTAGTGCATTCTGCGGCTTTTTCTGGTACATCAGCTTAGTACAGTTCACGTGGCGAGGACACTATAGGCTGTGGCACATTCCTCCGAGTTAATGTATCCAGTCAGCATGCACGTAACTTCGTCTAGGATTGCCACTTTGTTCTATCACACCGTCGGCAGGTCAGGTCTCGGAGTCGCGTTACCGTGGGCTGCGAGTGTCGTACTGTAAGTCAACATGTATTGACGTGGAAATAAGTCATTCAACAGCGATTATGTCCGTCCTTTAGATGCATGGACAGTATCTCTCCCCCTGTGAGTGACGCCAGTCGACGACAATAAAGACGTAATTGACCGAGCACAGAACAAGTGAGATAAGCTATGGGGGCTGGGTATTGTAATTTACACTTCGTAATTTCTCTGTTTATGAAAGCCACCCCTATCTGCTGGTGATTTATGTATGCTTGTATGCAGCAAGATATATGTTTTGAATTATCTGCACGATCGGGAGTAAATCATACGTTGCAACTGTACATCTTGAATAATGTATCCTGCGATGCGAAATTCAATATCTGCACTTTCTCACCGTAACAATAGGTGTTAGGTCGACCTATGACTGATATGTGTAAAGGCAATATTTTAGATACAGGATAAATATATTTATTATGCAAGTACATGAATGTTCCTGATCTCTCTCTCTCTCTCTCTCTCTCTCTCTCTCTCTCTCTCTCTCTCTCTCTCTCTCTCTCTCACACACACACACAC
>JAUTBT010040800.1:0-17260 GCA_032361225.1 Lepetodrilus schrolli | reverse complement strand
CCCAAGGAGGGACCAGTCTGCCGAAATCAGCTAAGCTGGAAGGCGACTGTCAAAGCATTAAACCCCACCACCCACCACCTCAACACATTGATTACAGTTTGTGTTGTGATTATGCATGGTAACACATTTAGAATATTTCTAGTAATTTTATTGGTCGAGAAATAAAATCCAGTGTACATGTATTTAAGATTGTAGTGCAAGTAGTGTATGGGTGAAATATTCCCGCTGTTACGTGAAACACTTAATTCATTCATTCACTCAGGAATCTTTCTTTTAATGCTAATTTGTTGGGAAGTGCTGGTTTTTTTATTGACCCTTAAAAATGTTCGCTCACCCACACAAATGGTCAACCTTCCCCCTTAAAAATATCAAAATTCACATTCATGGCTCATGTATTTCATCTCGACTGAAACACCAAGAGGAAAGCCCTGAAAATCAAGGGTAGATTGTTGGTTTAATCCAATGATAGCAAGTAAAGAATTAATAGTTACATTCGCAAATGTTAAATGGAATTCCACACGGATCTGCTCACCAGTGACATTGGCTTGTGCTAGATGAAGCATGGCGCCAGTGTTTGAAGTTGATCGGTTTTGGACAGAATCTGCCAACTGACTTGTATCGATGTCCATTCCGAGGTACTGTCCTTTCTGCAAGCATGGAATAATAATAATAATAATAATACTACTAATAATAATAATAATAATAATAATAATTATAATAATAATAATAATAAATAAAATATATAAAAAAATGTCAGATATGTTGTCTCACCGTAACTAATTAACATCTATATTTCAAAAGACTGGTATTTTTATTAATTGATCGATTTCTTTTTTAACATCCCTGCAGAATTGTTCACCCATATGCGATGAATATGTATTTTTATTATACATGTACCAACATGAGTATTATCTGTATCAATTCCTAAAACAAGCTGGCCCCAAGATTTTTTTGGAACGATTTCATGCTCAACTTTTGGTCACAAATCCTGAGCTCGAGCAGGAATTTGTACTCATTTTTTCTCTCCATAATCTTAGTAGCCAGGGGTCCTATTCTTGAAATGTTCTCATGATCTTACAACAATCTGAAAGATTTGTTTAGTAGGGCTATGAAAATGTTATGAAGAAGATGGAAAGAATGTTTCGAGAATAGCCCCCTGATGTCCTTACCTCATGTTCCATGGCTCCCTCTATGAGAATTGTTGCTTTGCCACACATTGGGTCCAGCACTATATCACCCACCTGTAGCAGTGTAAATACAGAGTCGGAAAGTCGTACACTTTACAGAACAGTTTGCTAGGTAAGTCAAGGGCAAGATAGGTTGATTTCAATTCACGACTCTAGTGGCCCAAGTGTTAGGTCATGGGCGAGTGAGTCTTTCACCCATACGTCACGAGGTCATGGAGCATGCGCATTGAGTACTTGAATTGAAAAGCAGGAGTAAACACCAATGTGAACAAATGTGAAAAATTTAAATTAATAAATAAACTGACCCATGTCTTGCTTTCCCAACCAGAATATACTGTTAACACGTTAAAAAATAACAATTGTTTTTTTTAAAGCAACCGTGGTTTCGTTCACCAGCTTGAAGCTCTTCCTCGAGAGATTACTCCTGTCCAGGAGGGGAGTATACTCCTGACCTTTCCCGACCTTTGTCGGGTGAACCATGAGGTGTTCTATTGATAATTTCATCACGCGAGTGTCATCCTAGGGTTGGTGGTCATGAATCGATTACAGCACCACAGTTGATAATTGGACATGGAGAGTGGGCCCAATGTTAGGCTGGATGTTCCCATCTCTGCATATGGGATTCCTCTCCACGCAGTGATATTTCTAACTGCACTTACCTGAATATCAGCCAGGTGTGCCATGATCCAGGCAACAGTCTGGCGTAACCCTGATCGGAAAATGTAGCTCCTCTTCGATAATGGATTCCTGAATAATAAAAATAATAATACAATTAATAATAATAATGTGCAAAAATGTTCTCATAGTGCAAGATTATTACCCTGGTCAATGGAGCAGTATACAACCAAAGCTGCTATTCAAGGAATATAGTTATTAATTAATTCATTATTATTAGGTCACAATGAAACTAGCTCAATAATTTAATTTGCAGTCACCAATCTTAATAAATTTACAAATGGCAGGGTAACTGACCTTGTGATTGGAATTCCAACAGTAACCACTTCATCATTGACAAAAATACAGATCTGTAAAAGATAGTGTTATTGATTCCGTCATTACTACATCACGTTGTGATGCACATTAATAGTTTATTGTTTGGAACGGCAATATTCAAAAATAGAAATATTTGTGATAATTGAAAAACCCAAAGTATTATTTAAAAGAAACGGTCACATTGGGCGTTACCATCTTTGTAGTGATCCTAAATATATGAAAATTGCAAAATGTCTCTGTTGGTAAATTGTTTTTCCTGTTGTAATTAATTGGAACATTACACACACCTCTATTTCTGGTCGCCTTAGGTCTGTTTTCCATTTCATTGTGTTTACAATCTTTTTGCCAAAGTAACCAGCCAGATAATCCATCTGAAAATGAAAAGCTATTTGAATTACATAAGTCATTTTGTCTACACCATAGTTTTCAAAGCTATTAAGATATACTTTCTCAAGGTTATGTTAAATCGAACAAGAGAAATGTTTCTTACACTTTAGAAGCAGTTTTAACCCTCTCCCTGCTGGATTAGGCACAGCTCTTTAGGGCATCTCAGTTGCCTCCAGCAGGGAGATGATGATGATGATGATGATGAATTAGTGCTTTACGTCGCGGCAGGAATATTTCACCCACACGCGACGACTCCAGCAGGGAGAGGGTTAATAAATAAAATGATTAAAAAAAGAAGAAAGAAATGAAGGGAAAACAAACATAATAATTAATAATCTGATAATAGTAGTAAAATAATAATATTAGTAAAATAATAATAATAATAATTATAATAATAACATATTATTAATAAAAAGCAATGAAACTGCTAAACATGCTAAAATGGTCATCATCATTTTTACGTCTCGTGTATAGAAATAAATGAATGCGGTACTTATCCAGAGAAATATTGCAAATTTAATGCGGACGTCTTCCATACCTGGTTTCCACGGCCCTGACGAGATCTGAACAAGCTGCCCCAGAATCCGGCAACTTTACAGTTGACACGAAAACTGACGCCGTCTCCTTCCACACCTAGTTTCTGTTTCTTCCTCTCAGGAACTTCCTCCTCTTCCTCCTCTGTGACCAGCACTCCTCCGACACCACGGGAGGGTTCCTTGACACAGTCTTCCGTCCTTTCTTTATTATCCGTGGTGTTTTCCCCGTGTTTATTTGATGCCAGTTTCTGCACCTGTCTGTACAAGCTCACCACATTTTCCAGTTTGTCCTTTGCTATTATCCTCTGACCCAAGGAATTAAGGAATTCCATCTTCCCTGAAAGATTTAATTTAAAATCATGTTAAATCCTGACTTCATTTTGGTTATTTCAGCTACTTGAGTAAATAAAATATAAATATTTAAAAAAAATCTTGACCAGGAATCCAAGCACACAATGCTTACTTAAATCGAGATACAATGTACAAACCAAAACATCTACACAATATGCATAGAGAATATACAAGTACTAGTACGGTAACTAGTATTCAATGAGAAGATTAAGCAATGCCAATTTGGTCCCATTATACATGACAAGCATGGCAACTGAAGACAAGCCTAGGGTCTTCATCCCAAGCCACATCCAGTGCAAATAAATCGGTCTCAGCGGGAATCTTTCACCCATACACGACGATGAATCTTAAGAATCAAACACCGATAACTGGGGCTACAGGACTTGAAGATATATAATTTACCTCTAGAATCCAGTTCACTCGTCTTGAAATGATCAATTTGAACAAAGGTGCGTTCCACAGTCTTCATGCGAAACAACTTGCTGAAGGATGAAGCAGCACAGCGAAAGAACACTTTTCCATCAGTCACAGTCACATTGGCCTGAAATGTGAGGAGATAACTCTGTTGTTTTCTAAGAAATAATTTTCACCATGTTAAGTGAGTGAATTATTGATTTATGTCACAGTGGCGCCATGCTAAAACCTTTTGTCTGAATCCAGATATAGCCTACAGCAGTTAGTGTGGTTTCTTGAACAGAAAGAACAAATAGAAAGCTTTTTCCTTTTCTGAAATATTTCAAAAACAATTAAATCCTCTTTTCCTGTGGATGATCTAGCCTCACTATTTACTTAGTTTTAGGGTAAGGGGCGGGTGGTAGTGCAATGGTAGAATGTTGGACTTTGGAGCTAAAGGCCCCAGGTTCAAATCCTGTACCGGGGGCCTGGCATCAATGTTCACGAAAGTTATCTTTCCAATTCGATCATTACAGGACATGTTGTCTGTACCATGGCAGTTCAGTTATCATCCTTGATCTGTTAGTAGGGACTCAGTACCAGCCGGTGCTCACAAGTTTACTGCAACATTCAGCGCTATGGGTTTTGCAGGTTTTCTCCTGCCTTAAACTAACAAGCCATGATATGTGAAAGAGTCTTGAACGCGGCTCGGCTCTAAACAATACAGTCAGGAGTCTGATTGAAGAGAAAATTGCAGCAATCTGTGTTTGAAGCATCATAAAATGCCCCATCTTATCCTATGAACAATCCAGCACAGTATTTCTACTCAGACTAATGGAGATTGTCACGTAACAAATTGTTTGCTAGTACTATTGTACATGGCAATGAATTCATCACTTGCCTGTTAATTTCAGACCGAAAACCCTCATGATAAACATGGATTAAAGTTACTAGTAAAATCCAGATATCAATTTGAAAAACTAGCCTTACAAGGCTCTCTACTTTTACATGCAGCGACGTTAAACTCATCATATTTAATCCAGCAACGACAAGGTTAAAGCGAGTTTCTAACACAATTATGTACATTGTCAATTTATATTAGTATTAGTATTTTTATTTATTTATGGTGCCTGCAATCTCATAATGTAGGCCTACTATTTCTTTGTTACTCCTGTTTGTCTATCAAAACTATCACTTAACTAGCTTGAGAACGTATTTCCTGTTGATGAAACCTACTAATTTCTTCTCATCCAATCGTGTTAACTTTGATAAACAGGAAGTCTACTCACGATGTCTGAGGCCACGTGTTGCTCTAGTCATCGCTAATTCCTTGGCTTTGTCCTATTTTAATTGGTTTTTGCAACTCGTAGTCACCAGTATGTTATAGTAGTGTTTTTGTTCATTATGCGAGTGGATATTCAAAAACCTTTTTCCCCCCATTCTTTTGTTGTGTGTGCAAAAGTGCGTAAGTTCATTCCCACGAATATGTAAATTTTAGCATTTGCATGAAATTGGCGTCTGTGAAATATAAGTGTTTAGCAAGGACTCACCGTAGAATCAATCTGTCGAAGGAATAATTCCTCGGCTACAAACACCTCCGTTCCCCGTCCAGCAGTGGAGAAAAACGACATCTGGAAGATAAAAATCATGATACAAAATCATTACTGAAAATTCTTCAAAAGTGCCATATTGAGTTTGCTTCTTGCTAGTTTGCTTCTTGCATATTTTCTTTTCAATACAATTTACATTCCACAATTAATTTATCAAGTCCGACCCTAAGATTACAAAACTTTTGAGTATAATTTAAAGTTGTTCACAAATCCCCATTAACAATTTGAGCTTGAGCATGGAATTTTGTACTCAAAAGTCTCATAATCTCGGGGCCAGTTACATTTACTGGCCATTTGTATTTATCACAGTGTATGGAAGGTCATTCCTTCCTTTGGCAACAATAATCCAGAATTGATGATATTTGTAGAGTATTCTCCCTTATATAGGACACATCTCTTCCGATAATTATTGTTAGATCTAGCTAGTTTCTTTGAATTGCACAAACAGCTATCCATCAACAGTCTTCAGTGTTTACAAATTATATTTCATTATGTGGCCATTTGGTAAAAGGACATGCTCCTACTGGCCCCAAGAATCCGAAACGCTTTGAGTACGATTTCATGCCCAAGCTCAAATATTATATGATAATTAGTGAACAAAACTATAAGTTGAGCATGAAATGGTACTCAGATTTTGTAATCACAGGGGCCTGGCTTTGGCTAGAATGATTATTCCTTTTACCAAGTCTGTAAACAGCTTGTAATTCCAAGTCTGTAAACAGCTTGTAATTCTGCCCCCAAATGGGCTTCTTTGAAATAATACAGGATCGTTGTCTAAATGTACAGGTGAAATGGTATCTTCTCTATTTGTGTAATGGATGATGTGATACTTGCTTTCTTGCCATTTCAAAAGGACTGAACATCTCCAAAAACAGACAAAGTTCTTATATTTCTGTGAATATTTATTATATAAACATGATAAATGTACAAAGATGACAAACATGTCAGCAATGCTATCACACAAATTATACAAATGTACAAATCCTTTGAATATCTCTTTTCATGAGGTCCTTAACAGCCAGTCAGTATACTAGTGCATTTTGTCTCTTGTATGAGAAGTGCTTACAAGAAACAAGGTAGCGCAGTGGTAGAACGTTGGGACTTCGGAGCCAGATGTTCCACGTTCAAATCCCGCCCTGGGAGCCTGGCATCAATGTTCGCGAAAGATACCATTCTGACGTGATGTGCTGTCTGTAGAGTGGCAATGCAGATATCATCCTTGGTCTTGTCAGTACCAGCTGGTGTTCGCAGGTTTACTGCAACATTCAGCGCTACGGATGTTGCGGGTTTCCTCCTGCACTAAACTGACAAGCGAAAGAATCTTGAAACCCCAATTTAAAAAAATAATAATAAATAAATACAAGAAACAAAATTCTCAAGGATGATGACTGGCTAAGTAACAAAAAGAAATGACAAGAATTGCAGCAATGCTAACAATCATCAATCGTTTCATTGTTTTCACTTTCCTGGGAAACGGCCATTTTCGTCAACTTTGACGCGGCTGCAATGACCTCTGATTCTCCACTGGGGTCAAAGGTCATGTAATTTAGCACTTCATCATGTTTCTCACATCTGTGTTTCGACAGAGCCACCGGAGAGTGCAACTTTCTCGGGGTGCCGGTGGAACATGGGGAGTCCAACATGGGAGAGTCTGCCAAATGCGCATCTTCCTCGTCAAAATACTTCTCCTCCTCGTCTTTGTTCAAGGTATCCAAGGAATCATAGTAGGAATTCTTGTCAACTTTGCTAAAATTTAAAACAAAGCAAAACATGTTATGACCAAGGACTGCATAAACCCATATTTATTTGTCGACAGAGTTGGTTAAAAATCAAATAAATTCAATAAAACATTTCCATTAAACATGTTAAGATCTATTACAGAAACAAGAGAAAGGATAAGACTGTGTTTTCAGAAGAAACAGCCTGGATCCAGGGGCAGTAGGCAATGTCCAGGTTTAAACGATCGACCCCAGTGCCTCAAAATCCATTGAAAATTCTCATCCCTGCTAATTAACCCTCGCCCAGCTACCTGGGACTTTTGAGGCCTGGTGTCTCATTCAAACTATGTATGTACAACAAGGTAGCAGGGTGAGGGTTAAGCCTACCTCTATATAATAATATGAGCAGCTGATCAATATCAGGGTCATCACATACCAATAATCAAAATCCTTGTCTTTCCCAGACATGAATTTTTCCTGCATGACCTGAAGAAACTCAGCTTTCAGCATTTGTTTTTCAATGTCGGATATCTTGGGCTTCTTCTCAGAATCATCATCAACTTCTTCATCACCATTTACCATGTCTGCCAATTAAAAATAAAAAGAATGTTTATTTTTGCTACAGAGAAATATCATAGATATAGTACAATAAAATTCTTGAATTGTTTTTAACATCAATAATCTTTACAATTTATTGCTGCCTCTGAAAAACCCCACCATGGATAAATATTTGTTGTAATTTGCATTGTGTTTTATATAGAGCTTAAACGAATAGCAAAAATGCTATTCGAATATTCATTTGTAAGTATTCTATTCATATTTGAACATTCGTTTGAAATCTTATTATAAAATAATGTGCTACAAAGTGAAATATCCGGTCATGTTGTCACCCTATCGATAATAAAATTATCGTCACACATGTCGAATGTACTGCCAGTAAATTTCCATTGTTGTTTTCTGACTCTAGATATTGAGCAATAACATTGAAATAAGATCTCAAAGGGATTACGGAAAAACATGCGATCTACAACTCTTCTGCAAACATGTTTGAATAATCGAATACTGTAACTGTTTTACTATTCGAATAATCGTAATTTAGTATTAATTCATGTAAATTCGCTTCAACTTTAGTTTTATATACAGTCGACCCTTGTTTAGCTGGATGGTTGCATTCCAGGTAAAATTGTGCGGGTAATTGAATTCACGGATGTCTAAATTTCGCAAGAGTTGCCACCCTACTCACGGATTGGACAGATTTTGCGACACCTGCTATTTGATTATTTTTGTTAATTTGTGCATAATATTGACTGATATCGTCTATTATTATGTAAATTAACCACCCAAAGTTGTAGACACACAAATTGAAAACTTTATCAATATAATTTTTAGCGAGAATCCTATCACATGTGACATATTGACTTGCGACATACAGTTTTTGGTAATTTTGGTGCCTTTAGAGATCAGCTGCTCTAATTTCTTAGTTTAGACTATAAAAGTATGTGTTACATATTAGATCTCGATGGCATCTACTAGGAAATATTTATAATGTGGGTTTTTTTTTAGCCATAGATATCAGGAAATATTGTACTATGTTATGCCTACATTTCAAAATTTCAAAACCCCACTGGATAACGGATTCGAAAAGTGTTTTATCAGTAGACATCAGAAAATTGTATTTCATTAAGCTAATATAAAAAAAATTCAGAGATAACTAAGGATATGCTGTCTGAAACAAACCTTCCTGTGGCAGATGATGTCTCGTGCTTTTATAATGTATGATAAACAATTTGTTGTTGTCAAAATGCTGTCTCCCCATTGGCCTAATCTGGTTCGAGTCCATCCGGTTTGAGACCTTTGTGATTTTATAACTTACTAAACAAACAGTCTATAATTAAAGCAATTGTTGTTTTCTTAATTACATGAACCGTCACAACATTTATCGTCTGGATATCTGAACATAAATTATACTTAATTTCTCTATTTAGTTCCCGGAAATGTCTGACCATAAACGGAAACTGAATTTCCGGTAATCTGAGTTATTTTAAATAGGAAGATATTGGTTCCCAGTAAAAAACATGCAGATAGTGAGGGAACCAGATATCTGAAGTCCAAATAAACGGGGATCGACTGTACAGCAATAAATAATATTTATGGTGGGGGAAGAAGTACAATAAAATCTTAAAAGTGACATTCTTAATGTTTGTAGATATTACCTTCTTCTTCTTCCTCATCTTCTTCACTTTCCTCTTCTTGGCATTCCTGGGGATAGAAAACATAACAATTAACCGATATCAATTTTCAAACTGTCTAAAAGTGCTTTTCATTTTCAAGCTGCAGTGAAAAGTGGAATCTTAAATTATGAATCAATCTTATATACAAATATATGATACTCAGTGTTACTTGCTTAATATAAATAAAAATAATATCAGCTTACAGCTATAATAAAGTAATAATTGGTATTCAATTCTAAAAAATAGGAAAAGCTAGACATTTATTGTTAGAACATGATTTTAATCCTTTACGTCTCTGTGGGAATATTTCAAAGAACATGAAGAAGTTGTGAAATATTTAACAAGAACACAGTGATGAGTGATATTTAAGGTTGATTGGCTGATTTGGGGTTTAAAGCCACTTTCATATTTAAGGGAATTATTACATCAGATATAGTTTATCTACCTCTTCCTCCTTTTTCTGTGCATAAAGAATGTTTTCTTGGATCTGGTCCATGTGCTTCAACAATATATTGGAGAATCGCAAATCAGTTTTATCAATTTTACTCTGTATTTCTTCATCTGTCAAATATTTTCCAACCATTTCATAATACAGCATTGGTTCTCGCCATTTCATCTCATCGTAGCTGAAATAATCGCCCTGCATCATTAATTCTTGCATTGCAGAATATCGTCTATTTTTCACAATCTTATGACTGTGAACTTTGTCTTTTTGTTTGAGAATTTCCTTTAAGTAAAATTGTATTTCATAATCGTCTTTCATATCACTAAAATATTCAACATCATCCACGGAAATGTGTTGTCCAAATCGTGCCAAAAACATTGCTGCATTCTTCGAAAGAACTTCACTTGCAATTTTGTATTGTTCAGCAAACGTGAGATCTGGCTCTCCCCTCTGTTGGTGCTTGAAGTGAGCGTCAGATAAAGCAACTCGCGATAACATGGCAGTTTTTAATTTGTCTCGGGGGCATAAATCCTTTTCGGAAAGGTTTTCAGATGCCTGAGCGAAATCCGAAACATCCTGCATTTCAGGCGATACGGTATCGCTGGCTGAAAGTTCGGCATCCATTTCATTACCTATACACGTTTATTACCAAATATACAGACGCCTCCCAAGTATTATCTTCAATATGTCAATTTCTTTGTTCAATTTACCACGTAAGAAATCTTCAATCCCTGAACACTCTATCGACATCTATTTGGGCGGCCATGTTACTAATATAAAACCCGGACAAGAAACTTTTATGAAAATCTACTGCTGATGCTCTTCTTTTAAGCTAATAATTCGTATAAAACTGGGTGGATTTTCCTTGTTATATAAACACTTGATAGACTTTTATTTGCATGAAAATATGTTCTTACTATTATGTACTTCTTAATTAGAATAACTTGGTTTTACCCGGTCTACCAAGCTGGTTCCCGTCCCCTTACCAGAGCAGCGCAGTGAGAGTTTGGAACCAGCTTTCCACTTTGACATGCTAGACTGGTTCCATGTCTTGTATGTAATTGCGCACTACCAACACAATATTCCATATAGACAAATACCAGTACACAGAATGAACGTATCGTTAGGGTCAGGCACTATCCATTCAAGAAGGGCACATTTCAATGCCAAGTAGTAAATCACGTGTATATGTATGTAATAATATTGGATCCAGTAATAACTACAGAATTAATCGTAACTCCTAAACAGATGAGCGCAAAGCCTGAGACGGTGCCGAAGCTGACATCGGAATATCATTCACAGACGGGGAACCCACATGTATAGTAGAGACCGGTAACTGGAATCAGAATGGCAGAGGATACAGAAGAGAAATCTAATAAGGTATATTGAAGAATATAGAATTCTAGTATCTATTGACGGCAATTAAATATCTTATTTGAGTATGCCATATGATATACTTGATAAAAGTACATTTCCAGAAAGGGCAGAAAATATTGCATCATAAATCTCTATAAGAAATCTCCTATTAACCATCTACGGCTCTCTAGGGCATCTCCGATTGCCTCCGTCATGGAGAGAGTTAAAGGCCTAAAATCACGATTGATTTTTTAAAAACATATTTCATTGTCACGGTCAGACGTATTTATACATGAAAGTATTTACATTTTATGTGTCTACACAACCATATTAGGCATTATTTTCTGCATATCCCACTGGTTTTCAATATTCTGATATTTTATTATATATTTTTTTGTATATGTATAGTTACATAGCATTATTGGTACCAATGGTCGTGAAAGGTTATTTTGACTGTGTTCAATAATTAGACTTATTCCTCTTAGTCTATTATACTATAGTCAATTGTGATATTACAGTAATTACTAATTGATTATTCTGGTTTAACCAGAAATTTAAACTGCAATGGAATTTTACCTATCCTACAGCAGTGAACTGATATTTGGAGGTACAAAAGCAATTATATATGTATGCTAAGTGCATGTACTTTGCATTTTAAACTTCAATTCGGTCCAAAGTGACTGTATGCCTTTAAAAATGAATGTACACAGCATTTACATTTAAACTTATTTTTTCCATTTCAGAGGGGTTTGTTTGGTTTGGAGAAGATTCAGTGTTTCCGGAAATCATTTCTGACTGGAATCAGTGGGGGTCTGGGCTGTGGAGCTGTATATTTCCTTTGTACAAGTACGTACAAATACATGTACATGTAATAATTTTCATTAATTAAATGCTATCATTTTACCAAATGTTGTAATAAATTATGTCATGTATCCTTGGCAACCATTCCACTTAAAATAGTTTGCAATTTCAGAAAAATTATGTAGAAAACAAAAACAATATAAACTGATGAGATAATTCAAGTACATACAGAATACTCTGGCAATACCGGCACTCATTCAAATACAAGACACACGTCCGGGACGACCAGTAGCCAATAATATTTTCCCAATGATTACCAGAATTCTAAGCTGGTTAACTCAAAGAAGAGCAATCCAGTGAATATACCATGTAGGCCTATATTGTAATCCAATTGATCAACAGTGTACTGCGATCTCTAACCAAATGACAGCCATTGTTTTCATAATTGGACTCCTAGGCCGGTTTATACAATGTTAATTAGGAGTAGAATAATGCATGCAGTCCTCTTTTGTGATGCTGGAATACGGAATAGAGAGATGCCAGTTTATTCAAATGTTAACTACGTGGTAATGTTGTATGCATTGTCGCTGGCTGGGACTTTGAAATTATGCCAATATACGTAGATTGCCGTACAAAGATGCTGGTAATACCAGAGTGCACTGTATTAAATATAGTAAAGAAATTTAAACAATGTAATTTATTCACAGGCAATACTAAAAGACTGCTTCCAGTGTCTGTTTCCTCTTATGCAGTTATTACCCTTGGAACATGGTGAGTGCCTGCATCCTTATACTTGGATTATACATTATAGTGTTATAGTGGATTGCAATTTTAAGTCATTTTATGACTATTTTGAACTTTTGACTGCAGTTTCACATTAAAACCATTTTACTAGTTTTGGGTATTATCGGGTAGGCCTATACAATATTGCCAGTACTATTTATATTGATAACAAATATTTACTACATGTATTTGGTTAGCTGGTTAGATCTGTAAAAATAAATCGTATAAAAATCGTTTATATCACGTAAATATGAAATCCTAATTAAGAAAATTAAATAGATTCTCGTTCATTAATTTTTGGATGTTATGTTATCTTTGTAGGATTGTATGTCGGTATCAGCGAGCCACAGAAAGAATGAAGGCACGTGAATATCGTAAAGTACTTGGATTACAAAATATCATCATTACAAAAGACAGCAAGAACACGTGATCTTAAGAAAAGTGATGATCAAAGCACTATTTTTATGTTGCGATCTCATGCATTACAAATGTGAATAACAAACGGTTATGACTTTGTGTTGACGGATGCAACTAAGCAATATGCTTGCATCATTGGCGAATGCTTGCAGGAATCATTGATGATTACTGACGGAGAGAAAAGTTCAGCCTGTTCTGGATATCCGATATTGGATTGGATCTGTGAATCGGAATAATGAGCTGAAGTGTCGGGGAAACTGTCCAGAGAATTAAAGATAGAGAAATACTTGCCACCACTCCCTGTTTAGTTCCTATGGAGCCTGTGGAACGGTTGTCGCAAATTCCTCAGGAATATTCTGTGGCCTTGATGTCATGACATGGACATTTTGTGTTTGATTGCAATTATTTTCAAAGATGTTCATTTTCAATATGAATTATTTTTTTATGATATTTTTAAATTAATAAAAATTGAAGTAATTGTTACAAAAGTAGGGAGAGAAAAAAAGACTGTGTTGGGATTGACTTTGCTATCTGAGTAGATGAGCAGTTGGAGATGAATGAATTGATGCTGTATGAAATAAAACATGAATATTACTTATTAGTTTGGTTTATTATATTCAACAACTGAGTGATCAATAGAGCTGGGGCGTTTAATCGTAAAATTGATTGATCGATTGATTGACACATGTTTTACAATTTTCGATCGGCTAACCTACGTACGGTGATATAAAATAAAACACTTTTTATCTTCGTGCAGTATTTTCAGATAAGTAAACATTCTATTTCTGCAAGCATTGCATAATTGATATTCTAATCTTCAAACATTTATCTTTGAGAATACTGGTAATGTAACAGATGCTTGTTAAATCAACTATAATCAATTATTGATAGATTGTAACACACTGATTATCGATCGGATGTTTTTGACTAACATCCAGCACTAATGATCACGTACATTAATATATGTACATAGTACATAGTATTCCATCATATGCCTTAATAATAACATCAAGTTTCATCACATGAGCATATCCAGTTATGATCTGTATACACATCACATGGCATAGAAATTACCGCATCGCATCGTCGGACATGTTAGACGCAATTCACTATCATTATTCCACAGAATTATTTTCACATCTTCAACCTAAAATCCTGAATATGTTGCCGACAGACAGTATCACCGAGCACATGGAGCTGCCATGGTTGTACTACGTACGACGAATCCAACATTGTTCCAGTATGTTGAACAGGATGGTCAGGTTGAGGAGACTCGTTAACCCTATCCCTACAGGAAGTCTATAGACAGTCACTGATATGTAGAGTAGCACGGTGAGAGGGTTAACATTTTCACCCGTCCTTTTGAAGTTGTGGAAGGGGAGCAGAAGAAAGAATGTTGGACCACTCCAGTCTCGACTAAGAATCACGATGATAATGATGTTGATGTTGATGTTGATGATGTTGACGTTCCTGATGACGGCCATGTTAATAATGTACTTGTCTCACAATATTATGGATGCCTTCTTGTCGTCCAATTACTGATGCATCATCTAAAACTAATCCTATTTCCGAATAAAAATCAAGCAACAGTATGGAATACATACAACATCACACACTTTCGAACAACACAATCATTGAAAACCCATCTCGGATCAAGCGTCTTTCCTAGGAATATCCTTCCACAAAGTTTTAAAGTTCCTCCTGAAGAGCAAAGCATCCATTGCTGGAGTTCAGGGATCTCCAACACAGTAGTTGCTGAAGGCTGGGGGAGCTGGATGACTGGGAGAGCCAGCACCAAACATGGGATTCATACCATACGGGGATTCATTCATTCGTCGTGAGCATCGGCTGTGTTTCCAGGACAGTTGGCAAGCATATCTGTCGGATCTGGAACAGGAAATGTATCTAACATTTATCTCCCAGCAACTTCAAAGACCTAGATGTCTACATGAATCATGTGCATTTATCAACATCTCCAGCGATTAGACAGCAGAAGCATCATTATGGAAACAAAGCAATGTTTTCCACAGCCATACAAGTGTGGTATCAAATATTATAATATATTACATTTATCAGCATTTACCCATACCATCATCAGGGCTTAAACTTGAATTATAGTGCTACATTTGACATCAATATAAACATTTTAAATTGTTCTATTTATTTATTTTCCCTATATTTCAGTCGTTGTGTATGGGTGAAATATTCCTGCTGCGACGTAAAGCACTAATTCATTCATTCATTCCTATATTTCATGTTTATTTATAAAATATTATTTTATGGAAATAGTTTCTGCAAATGTTGAAGATTATGTGATAGTAAACAAGGTAAAGTAAACTGTTTCAACTCTCAGTTTTTCAGTTCTCAACTCTCAGGAGTCGGAGGTTGTGAAACTCGATCTTTAGTTCTTCCAGAAACTTACCATCATACCTGGTCCCACACCACACACAGTACTTGTAGGTATTCCGAAGATATCCAGTTAACATTTCCAACATCTCACTAGCCTGAAGTCAAAGGTTATTGTGCATGGTTATAGATGAATATACATGTCAGCAAAGTAGTAGGAAGTGATTTTCGATTGGATTTTCACAGTATGCCATTGATATTTATGACCACCATTCCTTTGAATACAATTTACATGGATTCTATCATACAATCAAGGCTATAATCTTGCACAAGATTCTGGGAGAACCGCCTTCATACCAGATGCTAGATGCATTAACTTCTTGAGGCACTTGTCCCAGTTTCCTGTTGGACATGAAATTACTTGCCCCTGTAGGTAAAGGGCTTGTTATTCTGGGGTGTGTTCAGGCTGCAAAACATTTCACTACATAATACTATGTAGTCCTACGGAAGCCATTCAGCCAGCATATGTCGTACTATGTAGTACTACTTTTCACTACAGGTCTGGACCCCATATGGGGTTTGTAGGAAAATCCAAAGCATGAAGCGAATGGACTGGACGCATGCGCAAACCGATTTCCTGCTATTTCCCTACAAAATCATTCAGCCAACCACTACTTTGTAAAAAAACGTAGTGTGGTGTAGTGTAGTAAATGTAGTGCAGTCTGAACGCAGCCCAGGACTATTTCAGGATAATACATGTCCCAGGCAGATGGACAATCCTTATTGTAGAGTCCTGCATACTGATATATTCTCATCTGAATAGACCTCACAAATCTTACAGCCCAGGGTCCCCCCCATTCCACAGAACGATTGCAATACTACGACAGTCGTAACTCACTATGGCTGCTCTGGTGGTGTTGCATTACGATTCACTGTTCCACAGAACAATCGTAAACTACGATTCTCGTAACTTATGGTCACATTTTTACTAGAGGTCTGGAACAACTTTAGCGCCAATCGCCAGTTGGGATACTTACAGTGTACAACACTCTTTCCTCCTCGTCTTCTTCTTTGTCCTCGTCATGTTCACTTTCTTCTTCTTCATCATTCAAAACTGAGTCGTATCCCTCTGTCAATCCTTGCTGTAATGATTCGTTATCGTCAGACTTTGTCTTTGGTTGGAACTCTTCGGGCCAGAAGAAGTACTCGGACGGCTTAACAATCCCCTGTGTATAGATTGTGTAAATGGTATTATATCACAATAGTTTTCAAGGTTGGTTCCTTAGGAAAAACTATAGAAAATACCTGGGCCCCATTAGTTGTAGCTACAATTGTTTGTAAGTAAAATGTTAAAAGTCTGTTTACAGAAAACACTTTTTGCTACAATAGTTCTAACCATATTCTCAATTATTGTAGCGATAAAATTGTTTCATGCTATAGACTTGCACGCTTAGAGGGTCCATAAAATTTTACTTACAATCAATTTATCTACAACTGTTCTGAGCAATGGGCCCCAGGAATATTAATAAGTCTATTTATACAACTCTAAAACTACAATGGGTGATAGGGCATTCACTGCTGCGGCCCCCCTTCTCTGGAACAGCCTTCCTGCAGTTCTCAGATCCATACCTACTAAATCCTCCTTCAAATATGAACTTAAACCACATCTGTATCGTCAGGCCTTTTAAAGCTCCTAGTCTTTTCTA
>JAUTBT010040789.1:0-17261 GCA_032361225.1 Lepetodrilus schrolli | reverse complement strand
GACATTATACATCTATATGTTTAATGGTATTGTACAAACTAACTTAATTGACATTATACATCTATATGTTTAATGGTATTGTACAAACTAACTTAATTGACATTATACATCTATATGTTTAATGGTGTTGCACAGTAATTTCTCCTTCACTTCATTATTACATCACTTTTAATTATATATGTAAATGTTTTAGCAAATGTGTGTATTTGAGATTAACATGCAGATTACATGGACTAAAATATATAATAATATACAACAAAGATATTTAGTGATTGGTCACCTCTGTTTACATCAAATGTCATCATAACAGTGTATTCCATTTACCTTGTTATTATATTGATAATAAGGGAAACATTAATTAAAATATGTCCGATATGTCAAATAGTCATCTGTTTCAAGCCAGTGTTATCCTCAGAGAAATTAGTCATCTGTTTCAAGCCAGTGTTATCCTCAGAGAAATTAGTGCCATTAGTTCCTGGTACATCTCAACACTGTTTAGATTTAGTAAATTCACAACTCGTGCAATATTTGTCTCGTCTATAGCAGGTCAGATATTTGTCTAGCAGGTGAGATATTTGTCTCGTCTATTGCAGGTGAGATATTTGTCCAAATGTGACCTTAGTGCACCTATTTTATCTCACTCTCTGTCTTTGTATCTCATATCCTTACAATTCTGCACAAATATTCATGATTATTATTTTATTCACATTTTTTATGTTTTATTTTTAAAATATTATATTCATCATGGCACATCTTGTGTAAGAATTATTTTCACTACATCATAAATGTAAATATGTAAATCCATTCACTATAAATCTCATCCTCAAGCATATAAGTGTCTCACCATTTCTTTTTCAGATCCAGGTAAAATTTGTGTTCTATTCTTGATCAACCAATGTGTTTTTGTGATGTCACAAAATTGTTCTATTTCAGAATTTGGGATTGTCTTTGTATATAGATTTAGAACTGCTAGTCTTCCTGTTATGTGTTCGTACGCAATCCATGTTTAGATAAATGTCAACTGGTTTATGGGTATTTGTGTAATAGTCAATGCTACATCCCACCTATAGATGCAATTTTATCAATATTGAATCGCTACATATTTTACAGGTTAATTTAGATCAAATACAGTAGCAGTATTAATTGAGATAATTCATTACAGTATTAATTGAGATATTATATTACATTTCCCAACCTTCAATTAAGTTAGCAATAATTAACTTTTCCTTCAATTTTACATATTTTCTAAAGTTACCTAGATCTACTTCATGCCTGATCAACTTTTAAGACAGTTTTGGAGAGAGAAAAAATATATTAATTAGATAAAATGAACTAAAAATGCAGTAGTATTCCAAAAGTTAAAAACTATCAGTGTTGCTGATGTTGTAGATCAACGCGCTGATCATAAACACAGTGGAGACGGAGCGTCAGAGGTACTTCCTCGAGAGATTCCTTGGCAAGAACAAGGCGGTTCTGTTCGTGGGTCCCACTGGCACGGGGAAGAGTGCCATCACCAACAACTACCTCCTGCAGCTGCCCAAGGACAAGTACATCATCAACAACATCAACTTCTCCGCACAGACGTCGGCCAACCAGACGCAAGATATCATCTTCGCCAAGCTGGACAGGTGAGAGAGGTCTGCTGGGAGACCTCCAGCAGTGGCCTGATACATGTTTCAATGGTAACGAGAATGTCTGTGTTCAATTTCTCTTCAGATTGGCTTGTTTGTTACCACATATGAACATCAGATTCCAGATTTTCTTGTCATATCTGACATCACATACAGCCAAAGAGGTAATCCCTCTGGCCAGCAGGAGCATCTTATATCACATCCGGCTACAATGAGTTACCATATTGGTTTGTTGTTACCATATTTGAACATCAGACATGAGATCTGACTTCTCATAATTTGACTTGTCGCTACATCTGAACATTAGCCACCAGATTGGTTTGTTGGTCATGCCATCACATCAAGGTCGAGTTGCGTGACACTCCTGGCCCCTGTTTCACAACGACATCCTAAATTTAGGAGCTCCTAACTTTATGACCCAGTTTATCACGTCCTAAGTTAGATGGCGATTTAAGAATGGATAAGACTTGTGACGTCGTCGTGAAACACTTGTTACGAGGTGACAACACTTAGGACTGGTTTAGGAGCACCTAAATAGTTAGGAGGCCGTTGTGAAACGGGAGCCAGGACAGTAAGATATATATACATACAGCAGGATTATGGAAATATATTCAAGCATAGAGACAGTAATATTTAAGGACATAAATACATTATCAGGCATGGACTATTAAAAACGATTGGAATTTCTAATAAAAATATGAACTGCATGAAATATAGCTATGTTAACGTTATAAGATAAATCTGAATTTCCGTACAAGAATAAGTGTAGGTCTACATTTGCTGTACCTCATCATTAATTGTATTCAATAATTGTTCTCTAATGTTTCTGTATAGATTGCAAGTTTTAAAAAAGTGATGCACATTTTCACAAGGATGTCCATACATACAAGACGAATAACCAATCATACCAACTTTACACAAATCATAATTCAATCGGGTAACGGAATATCTCAGTTTCGTATGTATAATATTTAATTTTCGATTTCCATATTCATAGTATTTAGCTAATTTGAGATCTGAACTTTGAAAATGTGTTTAATTGTTTCACATGAGGGAGTAAATTATTCCATAAATGAATTCCTGATGGAAAAAAATTAGTTTTGATATAATGTTGTTCTTAAATATGGTTGATTTATAGTTTGCTAATATCTTAGGTTATAATAAAAATAATTGTCCCTACTTGAGTTGGTAGTTTATCTACTAAATATAATGGAGCAATATTTGTTGTGGATTTTGTACAATAAACATAATTAGTGTATGGTTCTACGTTCTGAAGTTTTTGCCATCCCGTTTCCTGATACAGATACTCTCGTCTGACCTCAGGACTACCTCCACTTTGCTCAGGTAGTACCCTCGGCACTCGCAGGAGCAGTAATCTTGCCCACCCTTTAGTAAACAATGACGTTTATCATTCGAGAGTGATAAATTACAGTTAGGAATTAATTTCAAAATAATTATATGTAATTAGAAACATAATATAGTCATGATTGTCTTAGTATTGTATCAACCGTCAACGGGAAATAGTGCAATTTATATTAATTATATTCCAACTACTTTAGGAGTTCCTAAATTTAGGATGTCGTTGTGAAACGGGGGCCTGCTGTGCATAAGGGTTTATAATTTGTTCATGCATACGGCCCCCGATGTTCATAGCCAGACAAGCATGTATGTGCAAAGACAGAGTATTGGAGTTATCTCCCTTTGGTCATAGTTGTACTACAATGTTCAAGTTTTAAAAGGCTTGATGAACCCTATCACAATTTATTGTTATTAAAACAAGTATGAATTCATCAATCCGTAATGATTTTATAGTCGTATTTCTCTTGAATCCAAGGGAATGTGTCTTTGTGAATACGCAATGAAAAGTGCGTCAAGCGGTCTAGCCTTTGTACTCATGTATTCATGGGCGTGCTCTGTAACTAAACTGATGAAAAACAAACTGCAGTAAAATGAATCAGCTGGTCATTTGCATGTCAGGGTTGGAGGTGTAATAAATAAAATACTAAACTCGCTTCCGTGTGATATCATTTTTTATGAAACTCGTGAATAGTTTTGGTATCTGACGAGCTAAAGTCAGATACCAAAATCATTCACTCGTTTCATAAAAATGGTATCACACGGAAGCGAGGTTAGTATTCTCTATATCTCAAATGTCGAGATCTGTCGATGGTAAATTTGATAGAAAGTAATGAACTGTGTTTAAGAAATATTAAATAAAAATAGATATAATTTACAAATTACAAAGTCTACTACATGAATAAATGATTAAATATAAAAAGTATATTTTCTCAGCGCAATCAGTATTTCCCTAGCTGTCATTGACTTGTCATTTTACTCTAATATTGAGATCAAACATTCGATTGAAATAATTCCATATTTCACAGTAGATATTTATTTGGCAAGATATCTGATGCAATAATTCAACACTATATTGCTTCGTTTTATTTCATATACAGTGCTAACAGGAATAGATTACATATCAAAGTACCAAAGTCTGTTGGTATAGGCACATTGTATATATTACAATGCATAGTATTTTGTAAACAAAAAACTGTTCTTGGGTGGCCAAATATTGGGAGGAGGAACGTGCATGCCGCTACCATACCCCTTTCTCCGACGCCTTGATGCCTTTTGTGTATGACATATTATTCAACAAGTTCTACTTTAATATCAGGACTTTGTGTATTATGTTCAGAAATACAGCTCCTATAGAATGTGAACGCGTAGCCGTACAATGTGCCCCACGTGTCTAGAATGTGATGGATTTGGCGGCCATTTGCACTCACGTGATCAACGTCTGCGTTGCCGTCCTTGACCCACATGGAACGGAAAGCCACGAACGGAAATTTGGAAGAATCTTTTCCGAACCTTTTCACTTCTACTCGTGTGACAGTCTCTTCCATTCTTATCTCCAGCGTTAGTACAGCAAACCCGCCGTCTTTGTAGTATACATCAATCTCCAGGTCGTCAGGCTGGATGTGTACACGCGTAATTTCGGCAGTCGGTCTCAAATGTTTCGGATCAGTCTGTCCAATCAAAACGGACGACCCGAAAGGGATCCAATCTACGCCGTAAGGAGGAGTCGGCAGTAGGCGAACGTTTCCGTCTTGGTACATCACAAACGCCTGGAAATACCCATGCGTCCACGGAATGGGAAAATACAGACGGATGTAATGCGCGTGCGTGGTGGTGGTTTGTCCCTCCACCGTAATGCTGATGTTATCTCTCAGCCACCACATGTCGATGTCAACGCCTTCAATGATGAGGTTCTGGTCGTTGTAAATCTGCAAGGTTCTGTCCGGTTTCAAGGGACGTTTCTCTAGACTGACGAACTTCACCGATGCACTGGTGACGTCATCGCCGATGAGAACAAGTCTGACGATGTTCTCTTCGACCTCAGACCAAATGAAGTCTGGAAGGTTCCACTTAAGGACACTTCTTGCTGAGTGGTTGTAGTAGCGGTTGCCTTCGTGTTTCCATTGCCTCGCTTTGCCGAATGTCACGGCTCGGACGGAGATGCTGTTCGTTGTTCCGCCGAGCTCCAGGGACAATATGGACCCGACGTCGTGGTTGTTCTTTCCATGCTTTCGTCCTTCCACGTGGAACGTCACAGACAGCTCAACTGATGATTGGTGAATTCTTCTATATGTGAGAACGACTGAATTCCACTTAATTGTGTTGTGCTCTTTTGAAAGTTTGAAATCATTTATTCGCCAAAGCTGCGTGGTGGTAAATTCACAGTTGGTGAAATTGGAGCCTCTGTTATTAGACAACGCATGATAACTCGGATGACGCGCTCGAATGTTGTAGCGCTTGATGCTGTTATGATACATCATGATCTTGATGTTATCCTTTTCTGCACACTGTGTAGGCATACTTTCCTGCACCGCTCTGCCGGGACTCAGCGTATCGTTAATTACCGTCTCTTTTATCGTCGATGCGAAAGCAATGTCGCCAATACAAAAACTCTTACATACAAATACGTCCATAGTAATATCTTGATCTTTAACATCCAACATGGCAACATCAATATCAATACCAGTGCCGCTACTTAAAGGAACGTGCACGACCAATGCATGCCTACCGCGGGATAAGAACACTGAGTTACCTATACCTTTTAAAATTTGATTTTTGTCATCTTCTTTGCCAGACAGGTCGATCGTGCCAAGACGTGCGCTGTCTAAATGCACAGAAGTCTCAGAGTGGCCTTCGGCAGTCACGTGAAGACTATCCAGGGAAACTTCAGTGTCTCTTTGCAGACAGAAAAACATCTTATGTTTCTGTCCGGGATGTAATCGCATCACTCTTCCACCAGAGGCACATGGTCTCGCCATCACTTGTCCTGGACTTCTAAACAGTTCCGCTTCCAGAGTAAGTAAAGCAGCGTTGGACAGGCCGATAGCCACCGATAAAACGAGAAATGCAATTTTTGATGACATTTTCTGATGACCGGTAATTCAATAGTCAACCAACATTCAAATAACCGCAATGTTAGTAACATCGTTAAAATCCTTCTGTTAACTGTAACTTGTCAACCAATCGTATAACAGTATTGTTATATTTATCGCCGGATTTCTTATATATGTGCAGTGGGCTATTTGTTTTAAAACTCTACTATAAGCATGATGTTATCATAAGCAGGATGGTGAGAACGTGGAGCAACAACAGACATCTAAATATCAGTTTACGCCTAAAGCTATGCAAGAATTCAAATTCAATGCAGATCGTGCACCACTTCATATACCATCCATCGAGGACTTGGAATCCATCGCTAGAGATATTAATTTTCGACGACGCCCTGGAAGAGATACACGGGGCATGTATAACACATGATTATTATCGTGAAGAGAAACTATATAATATTTATGATGAATCTAGAGGGCTAAAACATATTAATTGATAAACATTATTCAAAACAGCACCAACAATAAACACTTGAGCTCGCGGACTTAATGTTTAAGAGTTGTTCTTGATCGCTAACTACTTTAATCGTGTTCTTTAAAATAGGCCTCGTGTTTCTGTTTTCAAATTATTGATACATTACACGTTGTCAGAGCCGAGTTTATGTATTTCTAAAAGATACGCACCCAAACCCCAGTAGATTATGATTATGTACTATAGCCAACATGTGTATTGACGCTTTAAAAGTATTTTTAACATTTTCACTATTTCAATTTAATTGTTGCTGTTTTGGTTGCTACGTCACGATACCATATTACCCACATGTATCTGTGAACGTTCGACCGGGTCACTATGCTTTGTATCTGTCCATTTTATTCAGCTCTAAGAATGAAATATCTTCCTAAATATTACTATGAACATCCATCTGTCTATAAATGTATTTCCTTGATCATAATGCCCACTAAGAAATCAAAATTATAAAGCAATTAGCTAAATAAATCTATGAAGGATTTCAGCTTAGAAATATGTACTAATTCCAACATCAAGCATATTGTCAAACGAATCCCTCAAAGTTTACGCCGGGGCGATCATTACTAGCCAGTTAAGAATCGATGCCGTTTAACTATAGTGAAAATAGGACATGTGATACAAATTGTCCTTGCCAAACTCCTATGACACATGGAGAGAGAAAAAGTTTGACTGAGAATTTCGCACTGACGCATGATTTAATACTTGTATACATTTATTGTAAATCCTGTAAGCATTTACCAGGTCGAAATAGGCATGTAGATACTATGGCAACAATAATGAAATGTATATAGTGGAAATATTAAAAGCACTGTGAAAGTGTCATTGCACATGTCAGTGATGGTACATACCGAGAATCTACTGGGGTTTGGGTAAATTTTCACGATAACATAAAGCGCAATCGACTCTGACACCCGTATCATTTATAACTTGAAAATACAAACCAACATACGACGACTATAGCATATATAGTATCGATTTTGTATTTTTTTTACATATCATTCAATTTATCATCGCAAGATGTCGCATATTGGGAATTTTATATAGGAATTCAAATTATGTAGACATTAATAATATTATGATACACTGTCTGCCTCCAACAACTGCATAAGTAATACTGCAATGTGTTTGTTTATTTGACACAATACAGCATTTTATCAATAAACCAAAAGGATTGCATCTGGACATTTTAATTCCAACAATTTGTCTTTTTGTGAAATATCGAAATTAAATCAAATTCACTTATAACACCATCATCCCCCACTTATACCACCATCACCCCCACATAGCACCATCATCCCCCACTTATACCACCATCACCCCCACTTATAGCACCATCTCCCCCACTTATACCACCATCACCCCCACTTATAGCACCATCTCCCCCATTTATAACACCATCACCCCAAACAGTGCCTATGTGGAGTACCGTGTTTATGTATTTCTCTGGTGATAATACTACGAACATAGAAGTGATCAGAACTGGTCAGATTCGTGTTTTTTTTATATAAAATATTTAAACAAGTCGTATCTGAAAGAACACTATGATTCGTTGGCTGTGTGCACGTGACTGTAAGGCCACTACGTGAATGGCTCTGACTCGCATCAAAACTGTCGCAAAAGTTATCGAGCGATTTACCCGGAATATCGACGAATATATGTCGCCAGTGTTATTGCTCATTACGTTGCCCTCATAGTTCCTCCCTATCTGTGGTCTTCATCACGTCTCGTGTCCCTTTATTGTAGCAGTGTGCACATAACAAGATGACGTACATTATGAAGATCATCGGAGTGTTTCTCATGAACCAAATTGCAGTCGAATGTCTGGAACAAGAAAACGGCACATCCACAGATAAACGCATCACTTGTCTAGAGAAGATGCTGAGGGAAACGAATACCAAACTCCAAAGCCTTGAAAGTATCGGATTGAAACGGAATGACGAGATGACCAAGGAGTTGACCAAGGTGAAGGACCAACTGAAGATATCCATGGCTAAAGTAATCACAGCCAATCCGCAGTCCGTGTCGTCATCCCCAGATTGTGAGTCGCTTCCATGTTTATATAATTAAACATATGCTCCAGTATTCCATTACTATAGGTAAATATCATTTACTATATCATAATGTCAATACTTTCATTCTGGTAATGATTATTATTATTATTATTATTATTGTTATTATTATTATTATTATTATATCTAAGAGAGTCTGAAGGTTATAATGCCGATATTATCTAATATTACATCTAATAAGATTCATTACAAACATACATGACATAGATTCTCCTATTAGTTGTCTAGTGATAGTAGATTATTATAATATGTGCACATTCCATAACTACGCACATGTAGGCATATGGAAACATGTGTAAATTGTGTGCTAAACGTTATCGACATGCATCTATGAGTCAACGTGTGTATTGCCTATCAAATCCAGGACATAGTATTAAACTACTGCATTCAGAGACAAGACTACATGTGTTGTCATTGCTTACAGTTAAAGTGTTCTACATCCTTACATCCTCGAAATACAGACCACATGTCTACTTAACAGACGGATGCTAAATAGAAATACGGTTTGTGTTACGGGGATTGCACAACATTAGTGCAATTTGTTTGTAGTTTGTTTTAGCACATTATGGAAGGTGAACTATATATAGGTACAACGTCTCTTCAACACTTTTACAGTACATATTCTAGAGCTGTTGCTTGGAAAATTCTGAATTGCTAAATTTTAGTTTAAATGTTGTATCTCTAAATAGAGAGGCAACGGCGTAAACAATTAATTTTAAATGCAAGCAAATATATCATGTTGTTATGATCAGTGCTACATTAGTTCTCATAAAACCTCATAAGAGTAACTCTAGAGACACGGCTAGTTTTTTAAATAACAATTTCGAATGTAAGGTTAAACGCACTATTGTTGACGAAGAAAATGGGGTATGTTATTTTACTTGATAAATGAACACGATGTTTAACTATTTTTTTTTGGGAAGGATGTTTTGGAATTGTGATCGCTATCGTTAAAGAACTGGAACTGTAAGAATCCAATCCAAATTGAATTGTCGACGCTTTCCCAGTCTATGTGTTTTAATAACAATTTTAATATTCTATTCAATAATAGAGAAGTGTTATGACAAGGGTGTAAAATTTATAAATGATTTTGTGAAAGAAAACGGTAGACTGTATACGTTTGATTAATGTTCAACAATATACCAAATGCGATCCAATTGTATTAGAATACTTGTGAAATTCGCAATCTTGATAATATATATTCACAATCCACAGCTGAAAATAACCAATTGAAGATGAGCATGACATCACTAAAGGATGAAATGGACAAGCTCCACAAAGACGTCAATGGGATAGAAGAGCATTTGGGTAAACTGGAACACAAATCAACGTATGTCTTGGATATGCCCCAAATGCGTGCACCTCTGATGCCATCACTATACACGCCTCTACTGCGGCCAAATTATTTGCCTTTCATGCCACCAATTCATGCACCTGTATTGCCACAGCCGATTCATGTACCTATATTGCCACCGCCGATTCATGCACCTATATTGCCATCGCTGATTCATGAACCTATCTTGCCGCCGATTCCTGCACCTGTATTGCCACCACTGATTCCTGGACCTATCTTGCCGCCGTTTCGTGTACCCATGAAGCGTAAAGTTAATGATAATAAATATCCGCAGGACCATATCACCGCAACAGGTAAGTACTTATACAAATACACAGGTTAAGCTAGGTATATCTCCTCCAGCTCCATGCTGTGAGACACATGCGTCCCAAGGAGGGACCAGTCTGCCGAAATCAGATAAGCTGGAAGGCGACTGTCAAAGCAGTAAACCCCACCACCACCGCCACCATAGGTATATTTAACATGCTTACCGTCTTGGAATGGTGCGTGATCGCATCGAAAATTACATTTGAACAGAATACATTTAACCGCATACAATCACAGATAGTTGACCTATATTGTGGCCTGGCGAAGCTTTGCCTGAAAATATATGCGGTGAAATGGTCTTTGGAGATACAAAAGCCATTCTATGTAAAAGTGAATGGACTTGCATTTGTAGCTAATATCTAGTCCAAAACGACCACTTATATCTGCCATTGCATGCCTTTAAGCCGTTTTAACGAACAGCAATATGAGGAAACGGGTTCAAACCGGCTTCAATGTGAGCACATCACTATCCTAATAAGTCATATTGGAATTGCGAGTGCGCATGTGCAACATTACAGCAATCGTTTTCATTTTCGGGATAAACAAACTTTGCAGCAATGGATACAGGAATGGTCCTATAAGGATTCCGTCAAGTTGAATCAGTAAACGAATTTATGATCGGTAGCCCTTGTATTCTGCTGCTTCTGTCGAAAAGAGGCGGTCGTTTGACGGTACGCCCTATGTTGTGTTGTCAGCAAGTAGCGAGCAAGTCAAACAAAGATCGGATTGAACGAATATTATTCCGTGAAAGACAAAAATCATCCTCGATTGATTTGTAATACTAAATGACATATGACTATAGATGAGACAGGCGTGATAATTTATTAGCTAGCAGTTGCATCGTTGTATCGGAGATACTTTCACTGATAGGGTGTGAAATCGAGTCGAGACAGTTAAACAAACAAGTTACTGTATTTCCCTGATCTTTTCTAGTAAAACATATTGTGTAGGTTCATGTTTGTGATAATACTTATATTTCCCTAAATCACGATGTTTCCTTGCAGATAATAAATAAATATAATAAATAAATCCATTTAATAAGTCGTATTAATTAAACACGAATATTAATTTTCAAAGCTCTGTAAACATTGTTCTATTGATTCAACGAATATAAATGACCTGAAAAACCCCAGAAGGGACATTTGTTTTTAAAATACAGCTAAAAATTGTCCCATGCACATGAGATCGTGTAAAATTCTTATATATGTGAACGATACAAAAATAGTTTATGCTTCAGCTTGGTTGCTTATATAGAATTTACATCAACAATATGTCCATTCATTATATACATTTATTGCCTTGCTATCATTTTTATCATTGTTACGCAATGTGCGGAGTTTAGTGTGTACGGAGTATGTGGTTTCTTTATTCCGATGCTATCCCATGGTTCATTGTGCGCCGGAGACTCCAATCTGGCTTATCTACCCTATGCTTTGTACAAAGCCAATGTTCATGATGCTTGTTATCTAATGTGTTTCTCGCGTACATTGTCTTGCTATCTTATTTTCTAATTGTTACAGAAGAACCACGGAGTGTCAATTGACGGTCACGTGCCTGAGTAACGGAAGTCGTCACTGATCGACAGTGGTCGTCACTGATGGGAAGCGGTCGTCACTGGTCGGAAATGGTCAGCATGGTCGCAACAGGTGGTTTCACGGTTATACTTGTTCCATGTTTCGGTACGATAATTCATGTGTAGAGTAATATAATGGATTATCGGTCAGTGCCCGAACTTCGGTCAAACGGTTCGTATATGTGACCGAAATTCCGGTATACTGACCGATGGCCCTGAAATGTTAATTTGATACTTGAATAAATGATAATTTGGAGCACATTTTTTTATATAGTTTGTCATTTTCATGCAAATATTGAGGTTAGCTCAATAAATGTGTAACTGTATACTATTACTATTAATTTTGCCTCCTCGTAAACGACGAAATAACCTGACGTAACCTTATAAAATATCTGTTATCGATAATGTTTCACATATAATATTCATTTCATCAAATCTAGTTGTCGAGGAATCCCAATTTAATATCGGACTTAAAATGTCAAATACCGGTTTTATGTATTGAATGAAGAATGTACGTGAGAGAGAGAGAGAGAGAGAGAGAGAGAGAGAGAGAGAGAGAGAGAGAGAGAGAGAGAAAAAACATAGTTAGAGCGACATATCGAAGAAAGAGTTCTTACAGAACTTAACATATCTATTCTAGTCGTAAGATAAACCCTGTCCATGTTCAATGTATCACTCGCGGTCGAGATTTCCACAGCCTCTGGCAGTTCGATGACGTTATGGAACTACCGGTCACGTGGCGTCTACAACCGGAACTATATTGCTTATATCCGAATGCACTAGTCAGGTAGTGTCTATGACCTGATGTTCCAGGTACGTTGTGTCTATAACCGGAAGTGTTTGCTCGGTTCGCTACATCTCGCTGTTTATCGATGGGCGGGTGAAGCGAGTGCGTGTTCTGGTCGTACACAAGACCCTTTATCTCCCGCTTTCTGGACACCGGAAGAACTGTCCTTCCGTTTCCGTCCGTTATTCCTTCGATCTTCCTCTCGTTCTTCTGGGGAGTAAAGTGTGACATGTAAAGACGCACCGGTCCAAGAACCCTACCGTACACGCAATAGCAGCATCCATGGACGCACGGAAGTGATAGCCTGCTCGTCTCAACGCGTCTCCGCGTCTCTCTATTCGGACTTCCGTCCCGGAAAGCTCCCGCCTTCCGGTCCGATTGCTTGGATGATCCATGGCTGGGGATCTTGAGCGCCGTGAAGCTGGACGACGCGATGGAGTGGGTGGGGAGGTTGGACCTCCGGGCCGGGGTGGGTGTCGCCAGGGTGAACATCGACGGTCGCGGGATCATCGACTTGCTGGACATCCTGCGGAACAACGGCTCATGGTTGTCCCTGGAGTACACGGCGCCGGGCATGATCCGCATCTGTTCTATCTTCACCATTGCTACACCGGAAGTGTTATCCAGTATGCCTCATGTCCGGAGATGAAAAGACATCCCAATGTGTGGACAGGATGAATATAGTTGTTATAGAATGGGCGACGTATAGGTAACCATTATGTAGATGTGCAGAAGCGATCATCCGTATACATACTAGCACAGCATTTTTTATGTGATGTTCCACCAATGCGTTACATACCCAGATCTATGGCAAGCCATATCCATCAGAAGTCCTTCTCAATCAGACTTTCTTGGAGACTGTTAGGAAGATTGCTGCCGTTATACATTGTTGAGCATGACCTCACAGACAGGTATCCTGTGTCGTGTGTGTTGATTGTAGTGGGTGCGCGAGTGTAACTGTGACGTTAATCAAACATTCAGATTAAAAACCGAATTTCAAACATACAGTCGCACAAACTTATCATCCGTTTCTTTGTCAGTAGATTGCTGATGTTGGCATCAACAGTCCACATGAACAAAGCATGACTCGGTCACGTCGTCAAATACAGTCGATCACAGTGAAACAAGAATTCCTACTTGAAGACGCCATATGACTCTCATTTTCTGGGGGCTCACTGTTTTAGCGTCCTTCGCTGGGGTTTGGTTCAGCTGCAATATAATCACAGAAAGTTAATGCTGCATGGAAATAGTATCCACATCTTCAATTAAATTCTGGCTTCATTTATCCAGTGAAAACCAGGCAATCACCAATAATGAAACATAGCAAATGCTTCCATATCTTTGTCACAATTCATCTGTGGTTCACTTAGTCTACAAATTCCAAGCAATACTAAAACCAGACTTCCTAGACAAACACTCCGTAATTCTCCATATGTCGGTTGTTATGAATTTGCCGGAGGGCTTGGCTCCGTCTGAACTTCTTAGCGATGATTGGCTGCAGACAATTCCTTTCCACTTCATTAAATTACAATAAATCTCAGCACCATGGGTAACTGTTTCTTCTTGTAAGTGTTCCTACGACGCTAAACGACATCCCTGCGCATATACATAAAAACTGCCAATTTCTATGATCCGATCTCAATGGAAAATACAGATCAGTTTCAGTTATATCCATATACCTCGATTTTCTTTCGTCAATGTTAGACTGGAACACTCGTCAGTGATGCCTTCCGGTCAAATGTGCTGGTTTTATTTAAACCAATATTCACACAATCCTGCAATATCGGAACCTGAATACCCAAACACAATTATTCAAAGTGTAGTCACTACTTCTTAATAAATGGGAGATAACTGCTATATGGAGTACCAAATGCACGAAGCCGACTCAGTATTTGTATTCATGGAAGGATGTAATCAATATGAATTCCGCCGGGGTAATGGAACCACGGCTTGTCGATTCTAATAAATCTAAAGTTATTTGGACAATTACGAGTGGAGGAAATTGGTCACTTTGCTATTCGCGATATCCACAGTCGATAAATCGTTGCGCAACCCTTCTGTTTGGGTGGTGGGTTGTGAAACCCGCTATGAATATGGACAACCTCAATGTGGTTGTAAAATAGTACTATTAAATGTGACTTATATTTCATTAATGATTGTCATTTAAATACATATTGGCTGTATAATTTACCTTCAATGTTATTTACCATAAACACATACGCGTGTCTTTTAGTATTACTGTAGCAAGGGGATTTCAACCGTGGTTAAGCTATCCAATTCCGGCTATGAAGACACCATGATGGATTTGTTAATGTTTTATTTGCAGCTCCATTCCGACATTATATTTTACAACTGAATCTCATTTTTCTGTCACATATTGCAATACAGTAGGACACCACTATTCCACTACTGATTCTAAATATATCTTTCCATGGCTGTGTTACATGTTAAAACATCACTTTATATACATATACCTATACAGCGTTACTATGGATGTTAACAAATTTTAAAACATACTTGGTAAGCAAAGCTACTGCAGACTAAACAATGCATTGAAACAATGCATAGCGAATTACAATTTGAACCATCGTTCTAATTATAGAGATAATCCCATTGACATATTTATACAGTGAATTGGATTATCATTACCAAGCTATAGTAGCTATTGATGGCTGGCCCGCCAATATTTTATATAACAATTCACTTGATTCAGATGGTCTAATTTGGAAGACATTAATAAGAATATTGTAGTAAATATCACACTGTCACATTACTATATTAATATTTATAATACTATTATCGTCAACCACCAGATAGACAGACTAGACAGAAGAGCTGGTGCAATGGTGCAACTACAGTTGTCGATGTTGTATAGTTGGGGCAAGAAAGAAGTTTCACGACTTATCTTAGCTGCAATGTCCACGATATCGCGGCGGTCTAATTATGTTGTATGCAAAACCTGAAAGGTGTCTTCATTAAACTACACCAGAACAGAACAACCAGTGATGATACTGGATGTTTATTCATTAAAATATTGCTTCATGTACTAAAAGGCATGACTCAAAAGGTAGCCTTGTCTCCAACCTTAGTCATAAACTACACCATTGTTAAAGTTGGAGTTAAGGTTACACTAGAGTTACGCCCTTTCGTACAGGAGAGTCCAAAGACGAAGTCGTTCCTGTCTGTACATGGTAAACACTCTACACAACGAAAATTACAATCAATCAGTAGTTAATGCTTGATAGCGTATTATACATCAGTATCTATTGTAATGTTTTCATGGAACTTTCAGTTATATTTCCCCTAATAAGTTAACACGACAGCTATATGCTATAACTATTTCAGTATGCTCCTATACTGCATGAGTGGATTTGGTCAACACTTTTTTTGTGAAGCTGGAATGATAATGTTAACTGAACCGTCATGAACTGAACAGAAAGGGAATCATCGTAAAAGATAGTTTATTGAATGTATAGAAGTTATATTTTTGTTATTGTTCATAGTTTAGTTTATTGATACTTTGATATTTAAATTTAAATGTAATTTGGTGTCTACAAATTATACAGCATATTTGCTGAACACTTTCCTTCCCGCCATTTTGAATGTGTCCAGAGGGCGCTGCCATCGGTTATCCTTGAGTCGTCATGTATGAAAGAAGGGCGGTGTAAGCAGTTTGAACCGATTGCCTAGATGGATAAACGTGACAGTAATTGGCCAATATATAGTTACTATATATGAAAGGTTATATTCCAGTTGATTTATTCTCGGTGCCGTATACTTATTTCATTTCACATTAATGTATACTATTAATTTACTGTATATCAGTACTAATTTTGTTAAATATTAAAAAAGATAATAGTGAACTCAATATGACAGCCATTTCATAGATATGCAGCCATCTTTCAATAATTTATTGTTTTATCATTCACTCTATGTAGGATATACTAGTATATTATTCTCGTACAATATAACCTGGCACAATAAATCCCATTAAACTATTCTGGTAATGATGTATCGTATAGCATACGGAGTTCTCCATACTTACACCTTACAGCAAGTTCTACCGAAAGGGGTCACCACAGCCTTCACACTATGGCATGACAGTTAATCTCGATCAGTTCAGTACCAAACGTTCCCATAGTTTTTCTGTACGAATGTCTATATTTATTATACGTTATGACTCCAATATACTTATATATTTTTAAATACAATTACAAAGTATTCGAAACACAGCCGCTAGGGTGCCATATTCTATGAATACGGTTCTATTAAGGCCCTAGGAAACGGCTTTCTACACTTGGAGAACAAAGGCTGCGATTTGCATATCCAGGAAGGCTTCCATTAGCTACGTTAGCAACACAGAGACGTTTGTCGCGTGCATTACAATCCACAATGATTTATTGATACTTCTGACTTTCTTCCCACGGAATAGAATCCCGTAGACAGCCCAGTTTATCGAGGTTGATAACCAGGCAGGTTAAGTGCAAACCCTTGTTGTTTTGGTACCGGGAGATTCTACAGGCTCCACACGTTACAGCAGACATCGATAGGCTTAATACTATTGACTTATAACTTCGACAAACTTCAAGCTTCAGGAACAACATGTATA